>OW285243.1:52695177-53002677 GCA_935421215.2 Melolontha melolontha
ATTAACTTCATAGTTAGCTCGTTTTTGTTCGAAGCTTCCAAAGTTTTTTAATTTGCTAACTAGTCTTCTAAAAATTGTCCTGAGTGGCTGTTGTCTTTCTGGAAAACGCTCTGCATAACTCGTGCACGCATTTTCAGTGTTTCTATTTGCTTTGAAATACACTTCCAACATATCAACTTTTTCTTCGTTTGAATATGTATGTGCCAGTATCAATACTTATAAATCTTAATACTTGACAATAATTACTTATCACTAACTACAAGTAGTTTTAATTAACTTATCTCTGCAGCACTAATTGTACTTTGACAGGTTATCGTTTTGCTTCATTGTCAGAATACATTTGTCATTGACGTTTGACGGAACATAATGTCTTTGCTAGTGATACACGCTCAGAGGTTAGAATTATCTGACATTTGATGTAAAACCAAATACAAATCTCCCCACTACTTTTTTATCCTGCGCGAATTTACCCCCTCCTCGCGCCAACTTAATTGGCGTTTGCTATACTTAGAATATCTTTTCACTTGCATTTGACATTGGTGTTTAATTTTTCAGCCTACTAATTTCATATTAAAGATTAATTTACGTTTTTATTAATATTTTCCTTATAAATAAAAAATTTTCAGGCATGTTATACATCGTTGAAAAGCACATTTTGAGGACTACCTAACAAACCCAAAATCAAATATGGCCGCCATATGAAAAACAAAAATAGTGGTAATAACTTAAAAACAAATGACAATCGGGGGTTTCTGTTTGTATCAAATAATTTATTTTAAAAAAGTGTCTGAACAATGTAAAACTTTAAAAGAGGTCAGACTAAGCGTTATCGAGTTATTGAGGAATAACGAAATCGGCAAATTTTTGATTTTTCAAAATATTTTAAAAAAATTAAAAAGTTAGGTCTAATTTGAAATGGGATTTGCCCCGAGTATTGAATTCTACAAAACATTCCCCATTTAACCGTTGTTCTATATCTTCTAATAACCGAGATACCAATGGTGAGCATCGAAATTGGGACACACGGTATTACACCAGATTATTAATTTGTAATTTTGTTTCCAATCATTAATTCAATGCCAAATCATTTAGAGGATATGAATTCATGAAACCTACATTTACTAGTCAATATTACGTCACATTTGAAGAGAATAATTTTTAAAACATTGTTAAATATTTAGAGGTTTGTCATTAATATATTTTATAAAGTATTAACAGCTTCATTATCCCACTATCTGATTATTCTCCATTGCTTTTGACAAGTAGGAATGCAAAGAGATCGCTGAGGGTTAAGTCGGGACTATATGATGACGACTCATAAATTCAATATTTTGCTTTTTTGTTTTGTCTGAGTGGCGATATGTAACCGAGTGTTATCATGGTGTAGTATGACTTTTCCTTTAGGTTGATTATTGCGGGCAAACATAATGAAATTTGTTTTTAATTTAGAAATGTGGTCACAGAAATACCGAAATAAAAATCACTTAACATCTGCTTCTTAATTTTTTCGTAACTTAGATCTGTTGGAGGAAATTTACTTTGGAAGACCCAAACAACTAATTACTAATTTTTTACGGGAACATATTGTTCCCGTAAACTGTTCCCGTACTGTATAGTATTCGAATTTAGTATTAAAAATTTGGATGTATATTACTAAAATTTATATGTAAATAATTAAACGATATGTCAATAAATTTTAGGTTAGCTTGATTATTAAACACTGAGAATGTAAACAAAGTAATAAAATATGCTGTACGTACAAGTAATATAGAAAAAGGATAATATTTTCTTTATGCATTAGTAACGTTAGTAATCACATTTAATTTCAATTCATTACATTTTTATAAATAACATTGCTAATGACGAATCAACATGAGACATCAACGCCATTTTAAAATAAGAAAAGCAATTATATAAGCCATCCAAACGGCAAGAACAGTGACAAGAACGAAATAAACATTTTAAAATACAAATAGGGCAAGTAAAGCCATCAATGTTTTGAAGATGTAAACAAACAAGTAAACCATGTATCAAAAATGGAAAACATTTCAAAAGGGGTATGCTCAATGACAATATGAACATACATTAAAGAGATATGTCCGGATGGAAGAGATCGATAAGAAAATACCATACGAACAAGCCAAGGAGGAAGAAAGAGAAGGAAAGCACCACAGGGTTTTCTAATAAGACGTAGGCCGTTTTACCAAGAAAACCTTTTAGGTTCAAAGGCGAATAAGGAATCATTCCAAGAAAGAACGAGATTAAAATTTGCAACTCCATAACAAAAATTACAAATACTAAAATTATGATGAATTAAAAAATATATAAGCAAAGAGATTGAGCACGAAAATTGGAAAAACGAAGCTACCTATGTTAGATGAAAATGCACAGGGGTAAAAATGTTAAATAAGAATGCAAATTAGATAAAATAGAAATAAATTATATGAGAGTGGCAAAACGATTCTGAGAAGCACGGAACGCAAGATATAAAAAAGCCAAGCACTGAAAAATTAAGACATTCACGGATTTATCTTCGAGATTCATGGCTCTACATTCAGAGATTCATCATTCTCCAAAATTTTGACTGATTATTCTTAAATTAAATCTGTAGGCATTACATTTACTTAAAATATAAAAATATAAGTCTAATTTCATTAGTCTTATTATTATTTCTTCCTCCTGGCTTGAAGGAAGGCGGTATGTGTAGACCGAGTATGTGTTGAAATAATACAATATTTTTTGTATTACACTAATATATTTACAAGATTAATCTTGGAGATCCGTTAATAAATGCAGTATCTGGTCCTAATACTAAAGACCGAGAAAAACTGGCTTATAAATAATATTTGCTCCTATTTAGATCACTGAGATCTTAGTAGGAGCTGTTTGTTAGATCACTGAGACCTAAGCTTTAACTCGAAGAGATCGTACTTGTAACTGTAGTGAGCTCTAAGAGATCTTGTTTGGAACTATTTCTTCATTCCCTTATTTTTCGGCAATAAAGTTTTCTCCCCGCCAGTCAAAGAGAGGGAGAAAACAATGAAAAAGAGTATACGGAAATTTCCATATAACCATTTTTGCCTTTCCAAGAAAAGTATATGCTGTTGTTTCCGACGTCATAAATGTATTAAAATAAACAATATACGCCGGAAACCCTTAATTATAGAAAATAAAATACCTCTTAAAGTAATAAATATACAATGCA
Source organism: Melolontha melolontha (assembly GCA_935421215.2). Lineage (NCBI taxonomy): Eukaryota > Metazoa > Arthropoda > Insecta > Coleoptera > Scarabaeidae > Melolontha > Melolontha melolontha. The sequence continues at coordinate 52,698,383 of OW285243.1, forward strand.
CAGAGATAATAATATACTTCGTAGAATCGCCTCGAACCAAATTATGCAACCTATTACAATAATATATAACGGGAAATATGTACAATAAAACTTATTCTATTATATTTATGCTTATTCAAATACATTATTTACATAATGAATGGATTAACCAGAGGGTTGTCCCTCTAATAAAATAAATAGTTTTTATTACTGTAGAAAATAAGACAATGAAGAAATGTAATACCTGACCAGTCCTAAAGTAATTAACAATATTAAAGATATCTGAACTCCAAGACTTTTTCTATATACAATATATATACATCTAAATAAAACTAAAAATACAAAATTAAATCTATTTTGCCCGAACAATTATTATTGTTATTATTTGAAACGAAAACTAAAAGATTAAGAATGGACCAAGAGGAATTTGGGAATTTGTATGCTGAACTTAGCTTCGAGTAAGTAAGACTGAACACACGATAGAATTGCAGTACGTAAAGTTGATCAAATCAGTAAAACTGCATGTGGATTGTTAGTTTAAATTGAATAGTCATAAATACACGATTGAAGTGTATCATAGGCCAGATATTAGAGACCAATGAATATGAAGTAGGGATTCCATGAATACTCTCGAAATATCTGTGCCATTAAAATTTTGAAATGAAAAGATTCAACAATAGGCGTGGAAAATAAGAAAATACTTATACAGTGTGACGATAAGTGTATTATTCTGTAGGAACTTGTTTTCCATTTAAATAGACGCTAAATAGCACACCCAAATTGTTAACAAATATCAGTAGATGTCAGACGTCCACATTTCAAGATAGATATAGGGTTTGAGTACTAATCTCAATATTAGGAGGGCAAATATCCTCTTGAGTGAAATCCTCTAGAGTCATTGTTGGAGTCAAAACTCCAAGACTATACGTGTGTGATTCACAAAATAATATTTGTTTAAAAATTTTATTGATAAATTAAGTTCTAAGTTAAGAATGAAGTATCTTAAGTTGAAACAAAATGAACTGCGAACTTACAAACAGACAATAAAAGAATTATTAACCAGTTATTTCTTGTTATATTATTTCTTTACATTTACTTTAGACGTTAGGCCTAGTTAGGTAGAACCCAAAAAATACCTGATATACTCAAATATTATACAGAGTCTCAATAAAAATATGCTTGACTAATTGACTAATGACTAAAGAGAACAAAATTGACAGAAGAAATCCTTGAGAAACTATTGCTAGTCAATATTAATACTCCTTTACTCAACTTGAACGACAAAATGAACAAAGAAAAATGTTCCAATTATAGAAATAAAATTAAAAACTTTAAAAATACAACTTTTCAACAAATATATATGTATTTCGTAATTTTATAGATCACCACCCGTTTGTTTTCCAATTCTATAAATAAAATTAATTAATAAATATGTATTTCGTAATTTTAGATAGATAGATCACCACCCGTATGTTTTCCAATTATATAAATAAAATTAAAAACTTTATAAATGCAACTGTTCAACAAATAAATATGTATTTCGTAATTTTATAGATCACCACCCGTTCGTTTTCCAATTATATAAATAAAATTAAATATTTTAGAAATACAGCCTTTCGCCAGTACTGCACTGGGCTTTGCGTCATGTGGTAAGCGTGTCCGTTCTCTATTAACATCACTCACTATTTGAAATCTTCTCACCCTTATTTCAGAAGTAAGAAATTACATTTCGAAAATGCTCTTTACTATATTCTTAAAAAAAAAAGCGTTTAATTCAATGATACCTTCAAAACAGCACAATATTTTTTGAGCAGTAAATTTTGTTAATTTTGGTATCACTGCTAACTGGTTAGGGCTCTTCTTAAGATATTTTGTTACTAAGGTGATTGGAACCTTGTTATAAACGGACTAATTACCTAATACAAAAGCAGTTAGCTGTGGATATATTAGATATATGTAATTAAATTTTATTAGATGCAATAATTGTACAGTATGAATTAGGGTACATTATAAATGCAACGACTATTTCATTAGTATTAATGAAGTTGAAACTAACGTGTACGTTCGGCAACGCACAATTCTGCTAGGAATTTCTTTTATACTTTATGTTTTGTAATGGAAACGGAGATAGTATCTGCATATTTGTTCGTTAAATCTTGTTCGACTGTATCATTTGCACGTATTTGTAATTTTTTTCTTTTTGTTGCTGTCCGTATTTAGTACACAATTAATTGCCATCGATGATATTTACCCCGATTATTCCTCGTTTGTTATGTATCTTAAAAAATGCGTTTTGTACGATTTTAATATATTTTTTATTAAACCTTCTTTTGACAATTATTTTATATATAAATGTTCTGAATAGTTTAGTATCCTTATTCGATAAAAAGCTTCCATTAATTTCGTGTCAGTTAAGAATTAAATCAAATGAACTTTTTGTGACAAATATTTGTTATTTGTTGCTTCGTGTTCAGATACAGTTACTATTATTTCTGATATTTTACCCACTCTTTTCCTTGTTTTCTCAACTAGTCACCGGAAATAAATTAACAAAAATGAGAAAAATTATTTTTATATCGCTGGTGATAATGTACTTTCTAATTACGTAATTTGTACTTATAGGTTTTCTCAGATATTTTTATATGTTAATAATATCTGTATATACATACATTGTTTTTCCAGATCTATGGAAGAAAACATGAATGGCAGTTGTCAATAGTTACGTGATTATCTAACGGTTGCATTATAAATATTCATAGGACAATATAACATAATATTAAAGAAGAGAAAAACAATGAGGGCGTAGAATTGAATATAAATCTAAATTAAATTAACCTTCTGCCTTTCAAAGATAAGTATTTAAATTTAATTAGTAAAAGGTGATGATCATAACTAGAGACCAGACGCATTAGGCCGAAATTACGATGGACCGTATAAATAGTCTATAACATCGCTAAGTAACACGCAGTACCGAATAGCACTATTCATTCGGTTAACCGCATATCTGTTTTTTGTCGTTGAATTGTGACGCAATTACTTCAATATTATAGTTAAATTCCTTTCTTCATTGGAGTAAATAGAAGGGTGAGGAGTTTTAATAATTTATTTTATTTATTAGTTTATATTTCGTAAGATAAATAAAGTACGGTGAGCTAGTTTCTCTTTTTCATTGTTTTAACTGTTAATTGGAAAACAAACGCGTGGTGATCTATAGAAGACGAAATACATTTTTATTTGTTCATTTTGTAGTTCAAGTTGAGTAAAGGAGTATTAATATTAACTAGCAATACATTCTCAAGGTTCTCTTGTATAAAATTTGTTCTTTTTGAATGAAATACATCCTTGTAGATAGAAAACGCCCTTACTACATCGCAACTGGTTATAAATGCATACTAGAAATATTCTTTAATTTCAGCGTATTTTGCAGTTAGATTTTGAGGAATTGTCCCCATACACAATTGCCGCAATGATATGAAATCTGTATTTCCATTAAAAACTGCGTCTATCCGAAATCACTTGGAATATTTTTCAAATTATTATTAGCCACATCTAATATGGTTAATCCATCATTTAATTTTAGATTTTGATTTTCAAAATAGGTGATTAGTTTTGGCAAATTTCCAAAGTGTTCCTGAAGAATGTACAATTGATTTTTTAAATTTGGAATTCCTATTAGTTCCTTGCACTCAGAAAAATACTTCGAGCATCGTCATTTAAGCATGTAACGAAATTTTGTAAACTATTGAAATTCACTGGATGAAAACATACTTAAAACCTTGTTACAAATAAAATATAAATGATGTTTAACCAAAAGTCTCTGACCAAGTAGAATAGCAAAGTCTGGCTTGTAGGTTTCCGAGGTCGTTGTACACGATTGCTGCTAGCAATTATAGTAGCTAATATTTTAAAATACTCCACTCTTTCCAAGGTATTATCGTTAAAATTGTAATCATATTCCACTAAGGTCTTCCATTTTGAAGAAGAAAACACTTTCCAAGGAATTATATTAAAATTTAGACCATTAGTCTTGCACTAACCAACGACCGAATTAAAAACCTCACCAGTCATCAGCATATAGTAAACAACCAGTCGTAGGTTCAAGAGGTAGATATATAACATAAGATATAACATTAAAGGACCCAAGACGGAGTAATGTGGCAGTCCACCATTAGGTATGAATATATCCGATTCTATCTTACAATATTCAACATAGTTCTTACGATCAACTAGGGAGGCCATTAATATACTAATTACGAACATATTAAACACATAAGAGCGAAATGCATCCACACTTTCCGGGATAGATGTGACTTTCCACGAATTTTTTATAATCTCAACCATGATGACGGATATTCTCTACACAATACCAAGCAAACCCTTTCATTAAAACAACACTACCGTAACCAAAACCTTCCGCTTACCTGGAAGAGTTTCCTGAAATAAGAAGCGTTCAGTGCAGAAACATTAACAGCAGTGGCAGCCCTGAGGATGTCCGTTGTAAATGTGGACGAAATATCAACAAAGAAGGAGACAATGAACTCAGTCTGCTAATTTAGAATAAACTACGGCACCATATTGCGATATTCATTAAGGCTATAAATAAGGCAATAAATAATTCATAAGGCTATATTAGTGCTATTAAACCTTCATAAAATATATCGACGATTTAGTGATAAGTGTCTATTAACAAGTAAATCTAGTGGAAGATCACTTAGAGGAAGGAGAAAAGGAACGGGAAATTAAAACCGTGTCTACATAACACTTTTTATACAAAAAGGTTTTAAGTATATCAATACGTTATGCACGTATAAGGCATTTGTTACAAATGAAACAGACATGCAATATACATAACTGTAACTGTACACATGGACAATTTTCCCTCGTATTTTCAGCATTTACTTCTGCTTAAGACACGTGTTTCTGCCATCTATAGGCGTCATCAGTCAAGCTAGTGAAGCAATGTAATACAAATTAATACAAATCTTTTTAAAAAACAGATTTGTATCTGTATATACATTTACAGTGAAATCGCCTGCAAGACATAGCAAATTTCGTCCTATAAAGTGGCACTATTTAATAAGTGACGTCTGACTGTATTGTCCATGTGTACAGTTACAGATATGTATATTGCATGTCTGTTTCATTTATAACACTTTTTGATCATAGAAATTGTTAGCACCAAATTTTTTCTTTTCCTTCTCGCCCATCCTATATAACCGAAATGCTAGACGCTTAATATTAATTTGTAATTAAATTCAATTGGGCAATAACAAACCTCGTAAAGTAACTTAATAGATAAATACGAAAACGCATTTCTATTTCACACAAACAAAACGTAAAATAAAACTTACGCCAAGAACGAAACGTACGTTATCTGTCTATTCACATTTATAACACTAGAGCGTGTGAGATATAAATTATCTTCAAGCGAGTTAGCAGCCAACATATTTTCTCGTGGTTTCCATGAATTTTAAACTAAATACGTGTATGTTTAACGCTGAAGAATGAACGTGTCTAGCGGTTATGATGGCAATGTATTTGGTGGGATTAATTTCTTGAATTTTAAGAGCTAGTTTACTCCTACTAACTAGTGTACAGGAATAAATATATTTCATAATATGAAGAATAGCTTTTTGCAGTTGAATAAGCAGACTAAAGCTATACTATATTTAAATAGAAAGTGAAACAATTAACACTATAGTTAGGCTATGAATTACATGGGCTAATTAAGTCGGATATATAAATATTGTAAAATTCAAAGGAAAAAATTATAGAATAGAAATAAAACTACGGTTTTAATCTTCACTTTTAATCATTACTCGTAAAACGACAATTGTTTCGCCAACACAGTGGCTTCCTCAGGTGTTTACCTCTAAACAGTACGTTACAAACTAAATAAAAAATAAATAATATATCTATAAAATCAAGATAGACGGTATTTAAAATATTTTTAAAGAAATCTATGAATTACAAGTATTGTCGGTAGTGAAAGAATGTGGCGCATCTGGTCGGCCCTAACTGTATATTATAGGGTACTAAACATGTTTACGCATAAATTTGTTTAATAACCTATATATACATTTGTATTATCGTCTAAACAGGTTTTAAGTAAATAAATTTAATAAAGGCGAGTTATTTAAATCTAATTTATCATTTAATAAAATTTGTTACTGTTTTAATTTATTGATTTCTAAACTTTCCAGTAAATTTAATTTCTTGCCTTTATTTTCTAAATGCAGAATTTGAAAATCTTTATCAAAAGTGTGGTTTTCTTCTAATAGATGATTCGCAAAAGTAGAATCTTGTTTTTTATTTTTAAACGAAGAACAATGCTCGGCAATGTGTTTTTCAAACGATCTTCCTGTTTGACCGACATATATCTTACCGCATCCACACATTAACTTATAGACTCCGGATTTCTTATTTTTGTCTGTTTTATCTTTATTGTTTTTGATGTGCTTTGATAACTTATTATTAGTTTTGAAAACCGTGTTAATATTAAGTTTTTTTAAATCACTTGAAATATGCTTATTAGGTGCCCCAATGTACGTTTGTAATCTAAATTTTGAATTTTCTTTATCCTTTATTGCAGGGTATACCATAGAGATTGCTTTTTTGAAAAGTCTTTTTGTCAGCATATTTTCAATTAAAGTATCTGTGTAGCCGTTATTGATAGCTATTTGTTTGACTAAATTTAATTCTTTTTCATAATTTTCTTTAGATAGTGGATAATTAATTAATATGTGTAAAGAACTATGGAAACTCGCTAATTTGTGTTGTATGGGATGTGTTGATGAATTATGTATAGTTATGTCAGTATGAAATTCTTTATGGTAAATATCAAACTCTAATTTATTGTTTATTTTTTTATTGTTTATATATCAATTCAAAAAATTATAGCATTGAGAAAAGTTAATCAAAATAAAGCCCCTCTAACGTAAATGTTAAGAAAAATGCACTTTTGGTATATTCGTATGTCTAAATTTACAGAGATTATTAAAAAAAATACTGTGCCTTTATTCTGTAAATAAATTGTAACAAGGTAATTTGAAACATACTCGAGTAGGTAAAAATTCACCAAATTTTGTATAAAACAAAAAGATTTTTAAGAATATAAAATATTATTAAACATCGGGTGTAGAGAACACAATACATAGTAGGTTTTACTTACTCAAGTATTTTTTAAAATACTTTGTTGCATACGTATTCGGTTTGTCTGAAAAGAGTGGAGGCACGTTAATACAGCTTCTGCAAGTTGCGGTTGTTTTCATCAGATGGCAGCCCCTGGCTTAGTTTGGCACTTGTTATGGAGACAGTAATAGTTGTTTTGACACTTGCAAATGAGTAGCCCTGAATGTTCTTCTACGCTCTGTCTCAATAACTTCTGTAATACGGCAAAGGTGTTGCTTTTGTGAATGTATCTTGTCAGTGGTGGCGCACTGACGATTCTGTAGTAAGGTGAAACTTGTGTCTGCGTCTCTGGAGGCATAATTTCGCAATATGTGAACTTATTTGGGTTCTCTACACTTGATCCTTAATATCATATATTATTAAAAATGTTTTTGTTTAATATACTCGTAAATTGAAACTTCTGTGATATTGTAAGGGCGATTTCGAGCACTCTCGAAAAATACAACTCTTTGAAAAAACGAAAGTTGTTTCAAAATCCTCTTTTGTTTTGAACAAAGGAATGAATTTCTTTGCTCCAACATATACCATTATTAAACATTCAAAATATATATCAAATAAAAGAAATATAAGATTTATACGCAAAATTCATCATACTATATGTAATAGTTGAAAATCAAGTGTGAAAAACATTTCTATGATAAGTCTATATAGCAAAAACAATTTGAACATACTTGAATGGGTAAAACCTCACCATTTATCTAAGACAAACAAATTTTAATATTAAAAATATTATTAATAATCGGAAGAACAATGTTTGTGTGAAAATTCGTGCGTTTTTGATGTAAACATGTCTTTTATGACTTGACTATGAGTAAGGGAGTTGATGTTGTGAAGGTTGCCTGTCCCTGATATTTAGCGGGACGAAACACGTTCCTGCATGTCTGAATAGCAATTTCCACAGATATGTACTTGGCAGGTTTGGCCCCACACCATGGCCCCCAAGATCAGCTGATTTATCTCCAAATGATTTTTTGCTTTGGGGTTACCTAAAAAATAAAATTTATAATAACGTGCAAATTCATAACTTCGATGAATTAAAAGAACGTATACTTACTGTATGTGATGGAATAAATCCAGAATTTATTCGGAATACCCTGCGTTGCTTTCAAAATCGCCTTGCTTATTGCCAAGAAAGACAAGGACATTTCGAAAACTTGCTATAAACGCTTTTGTTTTGTTGTTTTGTTTATCTTAATTATTTGTTAGAATAAATTAATTTTTTCATTCAAACTGAGATTTTCTTTCTTTTCTAAAAATATAACCTAATTCTTTGTGGCATTATTTTCTTTGGTATTACCCACTGTTGCCAGTATAAGTATTATTGCCAAACCAGATTCTAGAATACTTTAGCCATAAATTTTAAATTTTGAAATAGATTTAAAGAGTTTCATGTATATTCTGTATGGCAATCTAAATTATTTCCCTTTGAATACTTAAACATTCATATCCTTAATAGTTAGAAAGCACAGTAAGATGAAACTCATTGAGTTATATCTTTAGCTAATAGGAAAACATTGCGTGTAATTTTAATAAAATAAATACTTAGTTTACTTATTAATATTTTTATTTAGGAACAAATATCATATTAACATTTTTCGGTTTTAGTACTGCACACATTTGTTCTATTATTAAACAAGCTGTACTATACACTCCCACTTTCTGCTGAACTTGCTGGAATACAAAAGTATTTCCTAGCATATTGTTTCAAGGGTTTAAGCTCCATTCCTTCCTGTTAGCTAAAAGAAAATCCAAATAAAAAATGTAATTACCCTTTTTTTCTTAAAACTTACCTTCCAAAATAAAAGAGGATCTACGTCCTGATTTGAATTTGGCCTTTCGAGGCATTGCCTTATAGTTATTATTACATCGGCTGTAATTGATATTACTGTCTCTTATTCTTTCTTGCAAAAATCCAAATAATGAAAGTGACATTTGATGTGGACTAATGTCTGTTTCGATTACAGGCATTTGTTCTTTATTCTCAGGATCTACTTTCTTCATAATATTAAACATTTATTGATCTAGAAAAAAGTAGCCCCGGTAGCATTTTCAGTAGTACGAAAACTTTCTCTTTAAATCAAAGTTCTCAAACAGTTGCTACACTAGTAACTGATCCTCCTTCATATGAAAATAGCCTTGCTTTAGCAGATTTAAAAATTTTGTTGCATAGTGTCTTCCCCTCCTCAATCTTTAACTCCAGTAGTGATGCTGTCAAATAATTGTACAGTGTTATTGTGATTATTAAAGATATAGTAACATATTTATTGCCTACAAGAATTTCCCACTACTGCTTTTTAAGATAAATGTCTCCATTTTATAAAACCACTTATTCGTAGGATACCACGACGTGTTATTTGTTTTTATCGTGTTACTGAAATGCCCCCAATACGTGAGTTATGTTCAGTAATGCATTAGAAGTAATGTGAGGAGGTTCTACAATTTTATTATGTGGTAACATCGATTTATACTTTTTTGTTATATCTTCTACCTTTTTTGATACACTAATTTTACTATCTTAGATATAGTTATTTCAACCTTCAAGAAATACTATCCATCTTCTTTGAATTTGTTAAAAATATTTAAAATTGTCTTCGCACAAGCTATACGCCTATTGGGATAATTAACTGTTTTAAATTATGTATTTTTCAATCAAATGTATTTAAGATTTAAGTATGAACGAAAAACAGAAATTTTTGACAGTTTGAAAATGTTACTGGTCTATAACTGGTTGCCTACAATATGCCACCATACATTTATGCTTATGTAAAATTGGAAATAAAAAAAAGTTAGTCAATACATTATACCTATGTGTAATGACAAAAGAAGAACCCGGTATATATATATATATATATATAAAATATATATATATATATATATATATATATATATATATATATATATATATATATATATATATATATAAAATACGTGTGACATTAAAAGCTGAAAAATGAATCGAAAAGTACTCAGGCTAGTTAATTAGATATTAGAAATATTATTTGTTGTTATAAGTATCATTTGTTTTTATACCTTTGCAGTTATCTATATATTGTTGTAGTCAACTATATTGTAATATTAATATACTTATCTGGAAAAATGTAAATTTGGAAAATTTTAGGAATAAATTCTTATTGGTTCTAGAACTAATTCTTTTAACGTATTTAAAAATAGTTCAACTTTTTAAAAATATATTCAATAACCGATTTCGTGAAAATGCATCTCGTGATGATTATATTAAATATTTACGGTGTTCTAAGTTAACAAAATGGAAACCATACTATAAGAACTAAGTTCATTACTTCATTAGTTTATATATTTTAATAAAAAAGATTAAACATCTTATTTACAATACATTTAACAATAGAAACATACTCTAAGGGAAAAAAATAATAGTACCAAAATATAACAGTAGAATTTCCTAAAATAAATAACATGAAAGAGGATCGTCAAGCAGAAAAATAAATAAAGGATATGTGAGTGAGTCTGGAAATTTTCTCGATCCATTTACTGTCGAACTATTAAATTTAAATCTTGGCTTCCTATTGAGTTTGGTAAAAAAAGATTAGGTATTCTGATAGAATAAAGTTCTACAATATATTTGCTTATAACTTTTTTAGTAGGATTTAATAAATGTGAACTATTACTTTTACTATATGAAAAAACCTTGTAATTAATAATAGCTCTCTTTAACGTTTCGGCTTGGAATGTATTTATTCATATGCAGTACCTTTATTGTTGAAAAGTTACTGCTATCTATTAATAATAATAATAATATTTATCAATTGCCCAACAGAAAATTCAAAATGGACAATAAATAAAACATTTTAATGATAATATAGAAAAAAAACTAAAGAATAATAACATTAAGCTTTAATGTATGGAGTTAAAGTTCCTGACTGAATGTACTAAAGGAGCCTTCAGAAGCTGTGTTTTTGGTAATTACTGCTTCAGTTAACATTGACTTCAATCGTACACGGAAGTTAACCCGGGATAATAAAATAAGGAAGATGGAACAATTTTATTATTAATGAAATTTATTATCTTCTTTTGGCAAGAGATTGAAATACGTGCCGGTCAGGGAGCAAGGTGTAATCTAAACCTAGTTCAAGGTAAACTTAATTGACCTTGTGATAACGCAATGTAGTTATGTATATGCAAACACTCTCAACGAGGCCACAGCCTCGTTCCTTTAATACAAATGTAACGTGTTTTACAAACACGACCTCGCTCACGTGTGGTTTGCATACACAAACTATATGTCAGGGTTTGTATTATATTCCAGAAGAAGTACAAGGATCATCTGGGGTATATAAAGACAGTAACGTAAGTGAGAGACATTCAGAATCATGTTCACATTCAGAATCATGTTCACATTCATACTCTCATTCAGATAGACAGTTACAGTCTTAGTGATAGTTAGAGCATAGTAAATAATGTATATAATTGTTATCCAGTTATAAGTGTTATATATTAAATTATAATATGTTACCCGAACTTTGTGCGTATCATTCTTTACGATAAGTCGCCCTACCTGCTATCCGGTGTGGCCACCCAACGGCCCACATTACATGGCGATTCTGCCTTAGGGCTTAAGGCCCCACCGTTATTACATGCCGATCCTCCAGGCACTTAGGGCCTAAGGCCCACGTTATTACATGGCGATCCTGCCAGGATATAAAGACAGTAACGTAAGTGAGAGACATTCAGATTCAGATTCACATTCAGAATCATGTTCACATTCATACTCTCATTCAGATAGACAGTTACAGTCTTAGTGATAGTTAGAGCATAGTAAATAATGTATATAATTGTTATCCAGTTATAAGTGTTATATATTAAATTAAAATATGTTACCCGAACTTTGTGCGTATCATTCTTTACGATAAGTCGCCCTACCTGCTATCCGGTGTGGCCACCCAACGGCCCACATTACATGGCGATTCTGCCTTAGGGCTTAAGGCCCCACCGTTATTACATGCCGATCCTCCAGGCACTTAGGGCCTAAGGCCCACGTTATTACAACCTTGAAGGATAATTTTTATCTAATAACACCGCAAGGGCGTTGACAAATGCAACTATATTTAATAATTAATATTTCTCAAAGATACGCCGCAGTTGATAGATGTGTGTCCAGCGATATACTCCACATAGCAGTTATCAATTTTTTACGAGTTACGTTTAGAGATTCATTATCACTGCACTAATTAAAAACAACTTTAGTCTCTTCAACCGCCGAAGTCCATTGTTGTCAAGTAGCGATATTATATCTTGTATTGTGTACAAACAATATGATACTCGACCAAAGGCATCTTCAAGTCGCAATGGATACCTTAATCGGATATGCCATGGCCCATTAATAATGCTGCAAAGTACTTTGTTCTGGAAAGTCCGAATTACTTTAATTTTGGATTTCTTATTGCACCGCTGAGTTGAATGCCATAAGTCTACATAGGCTTCAGAATTTGCTTATAGAGCAGCAGTTTATTGTGTATTGACAACACACAATAACGTCAGGGACGTTAGGGAAGTCAATACATTTCTCCGAATTTGAGTCCTGGCTGCTCAGCTTCTTTCTTCACATGTGTTTTCCATAATAGCTTGGCAGTCAAAGTAAGGCGCAGATACCTTGCTTCGTTGGTATGTGGAATTCCTTGCTGATTGGCTGTTCTTGATACACAGTCGCATTTCTTATTGCTGAAATTGACTTGAGTGGACTTCACATCATTTATTTTAATGGGCAATTTTTTTGTCCAGTTGGTGACATTGCTGCAGTATCGTCTGCAAATGTTACCGTATCTACTCTATAGCAATATGAGTTGTCATTTGGATATATCAAGTAGAGGATAGATCCCAGAATGCTATGAGAAGCATTGGCAGGGATTTGTGAAGGTCGAAATATTCTTTGCCATAATTGACCCTGAAATTACAGTGGGAGGTGAGTGGGAGCAAAGAATTTAACTCATTTGGTTTAACAAATATTTCTTTAACTTGTATTCCAGGTCTTGATGCCACACTCGATTGAGTGCGAAAGATAAATATTTTAAGGAATTTTCGCTGAAATCTCATTGATGTATGTATCATTTAGAATAGTAGACTACTAAGCCAAACTCCAGCTTACTAACTACCATACCATAAAAAAAGATCTAATAGAGGCAATGTTATTAAAATTTGTATAAGCTCGGATAATAGGTCTCATATTTCGGTAAGCGGACGGAGTAATTAATAAGATCTGAGAAGCCGAGTTTTATCGAACACGATTCCAATGTCAAATGTATGTATGCCAAATCATACAATTGTGTGATTTTCACAAATATCTATTATACTTGTAGTAACAATAGTTTCCCTTGATTCTTCAGACTAATAAGGTAAATCTAATTATAGAACGGAATATATAGTCGGTTAGACTTTATTTAAGGGTAAGGGTGTTATAAAGTTATATAGGAATAAGTTTAACAATGGGAAATTATTTAGATCTACTTGATTATTTAATAAATTATCAAATTTTAATGTTTGTATATTTCTGTTGTTGTAAATAATGTTAATTTGATAACCTTATTTTCCGAGTGTAAAATAGTGAAATCTGAATTAAAAAAATGATTACGACTTAAATGTACAGCATAGTTGGAATTACTTTTGTTGTAGTACAAGTGATTTCAATTATGCTGTACCCTGGTTAATAAATATTTAAGAGAAGTAGGTTTTAATTCTGCACTGAAATTAACTGATTATGAAGGTTCGCAAAATGGATGCCAGACCACGTACATGCAGATAGACTGGTCTTATTCCGATTATACTGAATAATAGAATTACCTATTGCTGAGTTTTGCTTTGAATATTATTTAATATAAAATGAATGATTGTGTGGGCAGTTACTCAAGCATATTTTTAGTTAAACTCTGTATAACTTTTGGGGTATCTCGGGGCGATCCTTTTGGGTTCTACGTAGCTAGGCCTGGTGTCTAAAGTAAATGTAAAGAAATAATACAACAAGAGATAATTGGTTAATCATTCTCTTATTGTATGTTTGTATGTTCACATTTAATTTTGTTTCAACTTAAGATACTTCTTAACTTAGAAATTAATTTATCAATGAAATTTTTGTCCAAATATTATTTTGTGAACAACACACGTATTGCTTTCGAGTCTTGGATTTCGGATTTAGTTGAATCTCTCAAACAATTACGTTTAAGTATTTCACTCGCAAAAGGGGGTATTTGCCCTCCTAATGTTAAGTTTAGTACCCAAAGTGTATTTCTATTTTGAAATGTGGATCTCTGGCTTCCACTGACATTTATTTTAAATTCAAGTATGCTATTTAGCGCCTACTTAAGTGGCAGTCAAGTTCCTACAGAATAGTACGCTTATCATCACAATGTATATGTATTTTATTATTTTCCACGCCTATTAGTAAACGTTTAATTTACAATTTCAATAGCACAGATGTCGAGATTATTCGTGTAGCCCTACTTCTGACTTATTGGTCTCTAATACCTGGCCTAGGATACGCTTCAATTGTGTATTTACGACTACTGAATTAACAATCCACATGCATTTTTACTGATTTAGTTAACTCTATGTACTCTATCGTGTGTACAGTCTTACTTACTCGAAACTGAGTTCTGCATATAAATTTTCGAACTCCTTTTGGCACATTCTGAATATTTAATAATTTTCAACAATTTGTTTCTAACAATAATAACTACACTGTAGTTAAATAACTAGATATTCGTACAATTAATGAGTTTTATTTACAAGTGATTATAATGCTAACAGGCTTAATTAATCAAGAATAGTCGATCGAAAGTAAATCAATGAATGAATGAATGTAAATCAATGAATGAATGTAAATCAATGAATCTCGAAAATAAATCAATGAATGTCGAAAATAGATCAATGAATGTCGAAAATAGATCAATAAATGTCGAAAATAGACCAACTCATGTAGAAAATAGATCAATTAATGTTCTAGTTCTGCAGCGTTTGGCCCTTTTATCTCATTTGTTTGGTGATTCCCAGAATCGTTTTCCCACTCCAAGTAATTTATTTTTATTTTGTCTGATTTTAATTCTTAATTAACATTTTTACCCCTGTGTATTTCTGCCTATTATAGTTCTCTTTTTTTTTTTAATTTCAATTTTCTTGCGCAATCTGTTTGTTTATGTATTTTTTTCTTTTATCATAATTTTAGTATTTAGAGCCTTTATCATGGAGTTGCAAATTCTAATCTCGTTGTTTCTTGGAATCTTTTCGCATCGCGTTTCAACTTGAAAACTTTTCCAGGTAAAACGGTTTACGTCTTTTTCAAAAAGCCCCATGGTGTTTTCTTTCTCTTTCTTCCTCCTTGGTTACTCGTACGGTGCTTTCTCGTCCCTCTCTTCCATTCGTGTATGTCTCTCCAATATATGTACTCATTATTGAGCATTGGCCTTTTAATATGCTTCTCATTTTTGACACATGACTTCTTTGTTTACATAGGAAACATTGGTGGCTTTAATTGCATTATTTGTATTTTACAATGCTTGTTTGCATATTGTTATTGATACTTTTATTTTTTTAGATTTCACGGTTCCTGTTCTTGCTGTTTGGATGCTTATTTATTTGCTTTTCTTAATTCAAAATGCCGTTGATATCTCATGTTGATTTGTCCATTTGGAATGTTATTTATAGAATATAATAAATTTAAATTAAATGTGGTTACTAACCAGGCGCGGCTCGTGATGACGCATTTGGGAGGGCGCGTACAATGATGCGAGTGCTTCGTGTATACTCGTGTACTAACTGTAGCGATTTCTTAGTAAACACCGAAAACACACGAGGCACTCGCATCATTGTACGCGCCCTCCCAAATACGTCATCATGAGCTGCGCCTGTTACTAATGCATTAAGAAAATATTATTCTGTATCCTTTTTTCTACATTACTGGTACGTACAGCAATGTTTTATTAACTAATTTAATTTTAAGTGTTTAGTGCTTAAAATAGCCTCAAAATTTATTTACATACATGTCCTCCAATTATTTACATATATTTTTGATTTAATACAAAATTGAAATATTATATACGAGGGGCATTTTACAAGACACAACTTCAGTCGATTTATTTTTAATTTATTTTTGCTTAATCAGCTTACGTTCGATTAATTTGTACATTATTCTATTTCTATTTTATCTCCAAAGTCAATTTCACAGCAGTATGTATCTAAGAGAAGAGAAACCAATAGTCGCAGATATCATTTCAGTTCGTTTAACGTTACTCTGTTCTGGTAGTAAATATGAGTGAAGAAATAATCCGTAAAAATAATTGAATGATAATTAATGTCCGAAAACTAATTTAAAAATGTCCAGATTTCAAACAAGACGGCACTCGTGTGAGTTCTTTCGTGTGCAATAGAGATTTTCTGATTTGGAAATGATCGCAATGCCAAAAATTTGTCAATAGCGCAAATCACAAATAAAAAAATCGAGATCAAAAATTCTATGTCGAATTTGTAGTAGACTTAATATTTATTATGAGTGTGTAACATTACATTTGATAACATCCAAAAGGAACGGTTTCCTAAAATTTGCCAAATGAATCAACATTGGGAAATTATTTACTATGGGCGCGTGAAAGAATAGAGAATATAATTTGGCGTGAAGTGCCCCATAAAAATTGTGGCAGATTGTGGGTGAATCAACGAAATCAAAGAAAAACTTATTATAGTTTAAATATTAAAACCTAGCCACCACCGTATTTAATAGCCACCAAGAAACTTCAATCGTGTACTGGTGAAACCTTTAAAACGTTATATTAGCCACTTTACAAAAGTTCGAAGTTTCAGCAACCCAAGTGTTAATGTTTGGATCAGATGCGTCGTGCTGGGAGCTTAATTGTACCTTCTTCTCTAATTCGTTACATTCGTACAGTGTTCTTACGTTTACTTGTTTCAAAAACTGTTATAATAATGCAAACATTAAGTCGAACAGTGGTTATCGTTATACAAAAATATTTATTCATCAGTGCGAACAGGGCTCAAGAAAACGACAGTGGAAACGTACGCCATGATTCAGATGTTTAGTCGAAAACATTAGGAATTTTAATATTTCCTATGTTACTGTCGTGAGCAAAAAAATCGGGACAGTGTCAAAATCGATAGGTCAATTTCCTTTTTTTTTTAGCGTTGTAACTTTGACGATATTTGATTAACTTTCAAACTCTACGTCAAATTATATATCATAGTTGCTAATTCAAAATTGAAAATGCCGCATCTTTCGAAAACTGATAAAGCCAGACTTGTTACTAGTTTGAAAAATGGGAAATCATTAAAAAGTGTATGGGTTCAATTTAATATTGGTAAAAGTTCAGCCGCAAGAATATATAAAAAAATGGAGGGAAGAGGATAATTTAAATTGGAAAGTAATTTACGGACGTAACAAAATTTCGAATACGCAGGAAGACGAAACATTAGTTACTGAGATTAGGCACAACATTCAAAACTTTAAGGGAGGCTATAAGAACAACACAATTTCCTGTCTCATCTTGTAGCAATGGTTACAAGAGAATGAAATTTAAACTTGAGATATCCAACCCAACAGTCCTTATCTAAATCCCATTGAAAATGTATGGGGATTAATGAGATAGAGCTTCTACCCAGGAAGAATTTTGGGAGATTGTTCAAAATGCTTGGCATCAAATTTCTATAAATGTTGTACAAAATATTGTCGCTTCAATGTCTACAAGATTAGATGCAGTTAATAATAACGGTAGAATGACGAAATACTAATTATTTTAATGTAATAATTATTTTAATTTAATAAATAATCTTTCTCTATCGTTTTTAGTAATTTTTATTTACATTTATTTAAAAAATGTTTAATAAATGTCAATAAGTCACACATTTTTGACAATTCCTGACTTACTATTATGAGTAAAGATAGCCACTTAAGTAGTCACAATTTAAACCCACGCAGAAACAGTGTCCCGTTTTTTTTGCTCACGACAGTATATTCCAAAAAGAGAGACAAATTTGTGAACAGACCCAAGTGACAGTTGTTTCTTATTGGTCCAGATCAAGGCAAATAACACCGTAGAACATTAGCTTTTTGTTATCAATTGTCAAATATTTTGACATCTTTATTTGACGTTTACGTTTCTAGAGTTTTGTTAGGTATTATATTATTAAATTATTATCATTATTATATTACTCTAACTATTTTGCGGTGTAGATTAGTTCTTTTTATAGTTTAGATTTGAAGATTAACAGATTATGTAAGTAATAAGAGAATTTCAGTTCTTGTAAAATTATAATTTTGTAGCTCTTGATATGGATGCAGAACCCAGCACCAGTGCTGCTAAAAGCACAAATGTGTGTTCTCCTCCAAGGAAACGAGAGGAAGCAAGTCATTTGGGTAGTGCTGGAAAGCAAACAGCAATAAATGCTTATAAACAACTTGTGACGGATACACCCGACATGAGAAAAAGTGACATGATTAAGCAGATTTCTCAAGTACTAGGTAACTTTATAGAGTGCAACATATTACATGTTGCACGTTGCAAGATATGATTGTAGGAATTTCAAGACCGACAGTATATCTGGTTATCAACGAATACAAGAAAACAGGGAAAACTTCAGCCAAAAAAGATAACTAAAGATAAAAGATAACAAATTGTTCACAACATGTTTCGACAAAATGAACTACCCACGCTAGATAAAGTCCTGGTTCGACAAATAATAGCAGCGAATAAATAATAGTGCTAAATATTACAGATAGCTTAAACGTGGCAGAAACAGTGTTCTTACTGAGAGAGATGATATCGTAAGATGGAGACGATAATATCTTTTTCATTATACAAATTCCAGAATAGACCAATTTTCTATTTAGATGAAACTTGGTTGAATGAGGGCCATACAGTGCAGAAGATATGGAAGGACACAAGTGTTTTAAGCCATAGACAGACCTTTGTGGAAGGTCTTACAACAGGATTAAAAATCCGTCTGGTAATGGACGTCGTCTGATAATATTACATATTGGCTGTTCGGATGGTTTCATCGAAAATGGTTTGTTACTAATTGAGGGGAAGAAAACTTCTGATTATTATGAGGAAATGAATGTGTTTGAGGATTGGTTCTCTAATATATTACCTTATCTACAAGACAAATAGTTTATAAAAAACAAGCTAGTTTTGTTATTAACTTTTTAATCTGTTTTAATTGGAATTAATTGTTATACACTGTTACAGTCGCAGAATATAAGCTATTTCTTACTGTATTGTATATTATGTATTACATAAAATGTTTGTCAGTAAGGACAAACACTATTTGACCTTTTTTTTCAACAAATAAATGATTTAACTGTGGATTTATCCCTGAATAATCCATATGCAATTTAATTTGCTACAGATTTCATATTTCTGACAGATTTTCAAATTTAAATTTACCGAGTAAAATTAATGCATAGGTTGTAATTAGGGCTGGGGGTCTGTTCAGAAATTTGTCGCCCTATTTTTGGAATATACCATAGTAAGAGTTTTTCGATATGTATTACGTTAATTATAAACAATGACTAAATTCTTACTTAATCAAAGTAAAGTATTGCTAAATTGCGGTCGTTTTTAAACTGTAATACCGCACACAATTTTGCATTCTTTCTGAAAAGAATGAAAATCTGACATTTCATACATATCGACTTATATTTTCTCATGCCATATTTACTAATGAATAAATACTGTCTTTAAAACGTTCTTTCAGATAAACTAATTGCATTTATTGCTTGAAAAGGAAAATAATAATGAAAAGCATTTCTAAGCAAAAATAATTTTGAAATACGTCCCGCATAATTTATTTGGACTTTCTGTATGAGAACGGCGTTCGAATCAAGTTATAGACTGCTTGTTTCCAGTCTATATGGCAATTCAATAAAATATCTCTTAAGTGTATTGGCAAGGCGGATTCGAAAGTGTTCAAATGCGAATCAGACTTTTCAGCAATTAGTAGTTTTAATTGGAGAATTTAAAGGTACAGTACAGCAAGGACGGCACCGAAGATTCGTACAAATTGAATGAGAACACAGTCGCTGATGACGTCTATATTCTTTTAAAACTTCACTATTTACTAAAAGCAATTTTTCGCGACTATTCTTCAATTAATTTTTAACATTGTCGTAAGGGAAAATATTTTGTTTTATCGAATTTAATTGAACGAAATATATTTTTTAATGAATCCATTCTATACGATTTCAACTTCCTATAAAATATTATAAATAATCAAATAGTACTCCAAATGTATACTAAATGTTATACACTTTATGTGATTATTGTATTATATTTTATTTTGTCCTTTGATTTTACATTGTTAGAGTTACAATAGCTGTCAATTAATTTTTTCGAAATGATAATATTTAGAAATGTTAGAATTGCAGTATAGTTATCTCTCATAAAAAAAATATGGAAGATATATGATGTAATAGATATGAGAAAATTGAATTGGAAAGGTTACACTCTAAAGAAAAGCGATGAAGACATACTAAGATATTTATTGAGGTTGAACGCAGAGGGACACAGGAATAGAGGAACACCATCTATTACTTGCTAAGAGAGGAAGTACCCTAGTAGACAGCGAACCAGCTCATTCCTGACTGAAATGAATTAAAAGTCTTGATAGAAAATAAATGGATACATATGTATACACTCTTAGTTTTGTATACCGACAAAGAAAAAATGGGTGAAAGATACATAGTTCATTCAGTTAATATATGGGTGGTAATACGGAAATCCACCCCTGCAAACAACGCTGGTATTTACAGTTAGTATAGACATAGACTTCGCTGCGGCTAGATGCTTTTTCAATGGCATTCTACACGAATATTGAATATACTGAGAAGATTTTAATATATGGAGAAACAGGTCAAGGTCGTGGCCGTCAAAGATCACGCAGAGTACATCAATCAGAAGAGGATATTTGAAATATCGTGAAGTACGTTAAGTAAATGTGCGTCAAAGTTTCAAAACTAATTTATTTCATCCGTACCATATCCCACGCGCGTAAACGTTAAGGGAATTAGATTTTCCCCGTCGAGTTACCTTCTGTGAGTGGTTTAAACACATAGAAGTTAATCAGTCAGATCTTACATCGCCCTGACATTAAAAATATCGCAGATTTACAAAATCGCATTTTTATTGCAACTCAATGCATTCGCGAGGATATGCCAAATTTTAGCCGAGTACAAAATAACTTTCGTCTCCGAATTGATGCCTGCGTCATGGTGAGCACTTCGAACACTTTTTGTAAATTATTTTGTCTTATCGGTATTTTTCACTACCACCACGAATTAAACGAAAAAAAAAGGAATTTAAATAATTGCATTAGATTAAAAACACATATCCCAAATTAACACTTTTGTTTTATTATAAACATAATTTTATTTTAAAAGTCCTACGACGACTACGACGTAAAGGAAAATTGATATCCACAAAAAAACATCACAATTGAAAGACCATATGTGCGGCTGACTATATTTTAGTAAAAATTAAAACAACTTGAATAGCTAATTTATTGTTACTTAAATAAGTCTGCGAATTTTCAATATTTTTTTTACAAATCAATGAACTTGAATCAGCTGTATTTTTCTAAATGTAGAATAAACAAAGATATGGACCGAATTTAACTACATCTTAGCCCCCAAAATTTGGAAATTTTTTATGAATTACAAAAATTATTTTTTTAAATTTCCAGTTAGACATTTATATCTATTCTCCATATAATAGTAAACTCTTTTAAATTATTCCAAGTTTCAGTTTCTATTTTTAAACCTTCATCAAGGAAAAAAGTTAAGTTGAAATGAAATAAGCATCAATACAAAGAAAAAATGCGTCTGCGCCACTGATGGATGTCATAGCAGGTTGATATAATTAATTAAACACTTCACTTTTACTAAACTGTTATTGAAAGCAAAGCGACGCTAATTCAAAATAATGTCTTTACGAACTGTATTGATTTGTTGATGCTATTCAAAGATTGAAAAAGCCACGTGTTCTTACAGCTTGTTTTGGGCATAAAGGACAAAGAGCTTGATGGGAATACAAAGTTACATTAAGATTAAATTCATGGGGATAGGGAAAAAGGAAACAATAGGTTATGTGATGTCCTGTATTTTAATTTGTAACTTCGCAATCAATTATGTTGACGTCAGTTGTTATTAGTCAGATTACTTGTGATATATTGTAGACGTTATGTATAGTAAGGCGGGTAATTTCTCCATGAAAAAATAGTTCCCATTTTGACCCTTGACGAAACATATAATCTGCATGCGAAAAATTGGATAAAATAAAGAACTGAATTAAGTAATAGACTTTAATTATGCGGGATTCCCCAAAATTCCCTTCCATACATGTTCTAACGGCAAAGACTCCTGGTCTAATTATATACAGTGCTTCTCAAAAGTCCCCTCCCCCCTCTTATCTTTGGAACGATTATACATTCACTAGTGAAATTTGGAAACTGAATATTATAGGTTATAAACTTCCCTAATAGTGATGACAGATGACGAAATCGTCATAGATGACGTCACAAGGCCATTGTGACCAATAATTTTAAATGGAACGCTACGGCAAGCGACACCTCTTTTAAAAGGTATCGAAAAAACTTATTCAATGATACTAATTTTGTTTGTGTTTGAGGCAGTTTAAATGGCTCATTAGTAAACATGAAATTTTAAATTCCATTCGGTATGATATTAACTACAGACTTAAGAAATAGTATGTACTTAAAGAAATTGCTCGAAGTGACCTCCATTTACTTCCTGACAGTAAAATATCCTATTTTTGAACTCTTCTCGTACTTCTTCAAATGTGTCTGCGGAAACAGCCTCACATTCTGCAACAATACGCTGTTTTAAAACGTCAATATTGTCAAGTTAATACTAAAATTCCAAATTCAAGCTCCGCCTCTGGATAGTTGTCAAATAATCTGACGTTTTCGTTAGTCTCCGAAATACGATGTTTTTGTAATTGTCCAAGTTTTTGCACATTTAATAATTTGTGTATTGTTGATCGAACGTCTCACTGTTTTAACAGCTTTTGGTACTTTTAATATTTTTGTACATTTTAATAATTTGTTAAACTGTTGTGAGGCGAAAGTTTAAGTGCTTCAAGAAGCGAAATGGTACGTGCTTTAGGTGATAAAGTAGCAGCGGTCCTAATTCTTGGTGAAACTAAACAAAAAATTCATGCTGCAGAACGCATTTTTAATGAGAGGTTTCCCGATCGCCCCATTTCGAGGACTTATTTAAGGGAGCTTCTTCGTAAGTTTGAAACAACGGGTAGTATTAATGATGCGAAACGATCTGGCAGACTACAAATTTCTGATGAGAAAATAATTGATATACTGGCAGAAGTAAGTTAATCCTACTTCTTCAACAACTCAAGTTGCATCTACCTGTGAAGTCAGTCGAAGTACAGTACACAGGGTGTTGAAAAAATACAAAATTCATCCATACAAATTAAAAATTCATCAACTCTCAGACGACGACCCAGACCGAAGACTAGAATTTTGTGAAAATATGGAAACTAAAATTAACCAACAGCCAGACTACGTGAAAACAATTTGTTTTAGTGACGAAAGTACTTTCTATCTAAATGGAAATGTAAATACACAGAATGTGAGGTATTGGAGTGACGCAAATCCTCACCTGTTTCGTGAAACACATACCCAATTTCCCCAGAAGGTGAATGTTTGGGCAGGTATCCTGGGAAACCACATCGTTGGGCCTCTTTTTTTAAATACTAATTTAACTGGTGAGGTTTATCTGGAGATGTTGCAAAACGAAATTTTGGAAGATAATCCAGATGAATTCGGCAATTTGGAAATAACATTCCAACAGGATGGTGCTCCTCCACACTATTACGGTGCAGTAAGACGGTATTTGCTTGAGGAGTATCCTGGTAGATGGATTGGACGACGAGGTTCAACGGAATGGCCACCTCGATCACTGGACCTCACACCTTTGGATTTTTTTCTGTGGGGGTACCTTAAATCGAAGGTTTACGCCACTGAACTTGACAATATTGACGTTTTATAACAACGTATTATTGCAGAATGTGAGGCTGTTTCCGCAGACACATTTGAAGAAGTACGAGAAGAGTTTAAAAATAGGATATTTTACTGTCAGGAAGTAAATGGAGGTCACTTCGAGCAATTTCTTTAAGTACATACTATTTCTTAAATCTGTATTTAATATCATACTGAATGGAATTTAAAATTTCATGTTTACTAATGAGCCATTTAAACTGCCTCAAACACAAACAAAATTAGTATCATTGAATAGGTTTTTTCGATACCTTTTAAAAGAGGTGTCGCTTGCCGTAGCGTTCTATTTAAAATTATTGGTCACAATGGCCTTGTGACGTCATCTATGACGATTTCGTCATCTATCATCACTAGTAGGGAAGTTTATAACCTATAATATTCAGTTTCCAAATTTCACTTGTGAATGTATAATCGTTCCAAAGATAAGAGGGGGGAGGGGACTTTTGAGAAGCACTGTATATATATTTATATAATATATATAATATATATATATATATCTAAACACTCATATAGCTATGGAGTAATAATTAGCAATTTGAAACATTTAAATCTTACATATGCTCTCAAAATACTGACATCTGCTTTCAATACCTGACATCTACTTTCAAAATAAGCATCTGCTTTCAAATCTGACGTTTGCTTTCATAACTGACACCTGCTTTCAAAACAGACATCTGCTTTCAATAACTGACATTTGGTTTCACTAACTGACATCTGCTATCAAAACTGACATCAGCTTTCAAAATTGACTTCTGCTTTCAACTTGATACCTACATTCAATAACTGACATCTGATTCATTTACACTGTTACTTTATAATGCTGTAGCAATTACAAATTTTTTAAATTCAAGTCTTCTTGATCGGTGGATAGGGAGGTTTGGTCCGATAGTTTAGCCGGCCTGTTCGCCAGATTTATCGCCAAATAAGTTTTCTTTGGGGATACTTTAAACCTAAAATTTATGATAATGTAATTTTCACTAACATTGAAGATTTAAACGCACGTAAAGGTACAGCCCGCGACGAACTACGAACCAAGCCGGATTTTTTAAAGAATTATAAATAAAGACAAACTTTTTTCAATTTACCATAAAATTTATTGAACCGTTTATTTTAAAACCGAAAATAGGTGTATTCATGTGTTATGTTCAGTGATATAAAAAACTCACGATATATACTGTATAGTGTACACCTGAAAATATTCAAAATTGTTTTTCTTCCTACTGAATATAGCAACATACTCATAGTTGTCGAAATACCGTAAATTTAGTGTATTGAGGGGTTTTATATATATCTTACCGCTAAGTAATTAAATTCTTTCTAGTTCATTTTCAATCCTCATCAATCATTCTCTTAGGTTAAATTTTTACTCATATAGCTGGCGTTATATTTATATGTGACGATAACAGCTTGCTCTTCAGAAAATAGTATGCATACAGATAAGAATCTTTTATTTGAATTCCATTACATGGTACTTTCTGGTTCATTGCTTTCGTTCATGATACAATATTTTCTATTTTAATTGACGCTGTTGTATTGGTACAGAAGCCTTTACTTATAATTTTGGGTTACGATTGTTTTTTATAGTACTTGTTAGAATTGTTTAATACTTAGAGAATTTTGTTCCTAGGTACGGTGCCATATATATTCTTTAATTAAAAAAATACCTTATGTGTTACGAAGAATATTTGCCATACATGACAACCTTCACCCAAATTCTGTATATATTTCGGTACCTTCCCTCTTCATTCCTATATTTTCTTTATTATATGTTCATATAATCTTAAGCTAGATACATTGATACCCATATCATTATTACAGTCTCCATTTGTTTTATAAATGAAGGCAATAACAAAATATTTCCATTTACCGGACATTTCACTTTTAGCTATAAAGAAAATATTAAGTATTTCTGTTAAAATTTTGTTTTAGTATTGTACTTCTGCTTAATGAGTCTCAATGGCTTCGTGTCTTAAATATTATCTCCATGACAGTAGCTCTAACTTTTAGGTAAGAACATTTCTCCTAAATAATTTACTTCATTATTTAGGCATACAGTTTATTCACATTTTCGTGGAAATTAAGAGAAAATAAAAAAGGAAATAAATAAGAACAAAAAATTCAAATAAACAATAATTCCTATTTAATATTCGTTTTAATATTAACATTTTTCTTTAAAAACATATTGTGGTTTGTTGAAATATAAAAAAAAAATAAGTATTTATCTCGAGCAAGAGAATTTCTTTCAAAGGTGACCATGTCGATGCTGAACGAATGAAAAGATAGCCGGAGGTGATTTCCAGGAAAATTCGTTCACCACAACCGGCCACTGAGCGGGTAGAAAGGAAAAAAAAGGAAAGAGAGAACCTTGATGAAGATTGTCTGTATGACGGTACGATGATTTTTTTCATCTTTTTCTTGAATTATATACATACTCAACGCCGGACAGATTTTCCTTTTGTGCGGGATGATTTCCTTTTATTGCTGGCGGTGGTAGAAAAAATATGGAAGGAAGTATTCGTGTAGAAAATATATTGAACGCGATTTCTTCAAACTTGAATATTTCGACGAACGGAGTTTAAACTACTATGTTATTTATGACATGTATACTTATTAAGTTTCTAATATTTTAATCAAAAATATTTAATTGTATAGTCACACTTTATTGTTGTGTAGTTTTCATAATTGAAAAAAAAATGAAATTAATATTATAAAAGAATATTTTCCTGTTGAATATCATTTACTTTTTCATAT
This sequence comes from Melolontha melolontha, assembly GCA_935421215.2. Classification (NCBI taxonomy): domain Eukaryota; kingdom Metazoa; phylum Arthropoda; class Insecta; order Coleoptera; family Scarabaeidae; genus Melolontha; species Melolontha melolontha. The sequence goes on from OW285243.1 coordinate 52,725,365, forward strand.
ACAGAATGTCCTTGAAATAAAGGCAACGTATGAAAACTGGTAAATGCAATTATTGTATCACGAACAGATGTCTATTAAAAATACCTACTTTGAAGTTACACACACGCTGCAATGTATATGTTTATAAAAACTGTAACAGAGAACATTGTTTAGACTGCTGTCGACGTTATAAAAACCCTTCAATGGAGCAGCTTTGTTTACTTAGGGATTAGTAACTTCGATACGATTTTTCACCTTTTTTGTGTATTACGTGAATTTTTTTTTTGGTACAAAATGTATCAAAATAAAATATTAAAATTGATATAAAAAAGACCGCTGTTCTAAACAAAGGCTTATGTTTATAAACCGCTAGAAGATCGCATTGATAATCTGGTATGAAAGTAAGTTGTTAAAAATTTACACATGCTTATAAATTTTTAATGACGATGTATTAAATGAACATATAAGATGTGTCCTCTACGGGCATTCGACGTCCTATTTGATAACAATCTATCTTTAATCGATGACGTAAATGTAAATTGTATCGGACGTACGTAACGATCGACAACTGAACGAACCTTAAAGTTAGATGGACAGTAACAAAACTATTCTTTCTGTTGTTGTCGGTTAACTTTGAAATATCGTCTTTTATAATATAGTCGATAGTGGCGTGTCGCATTCTGTTGTGAAGAGATGCAATTTGTGTATTAATAATAATGGAGGTATCTTTGAACATTAATAATGTTGTGCCCTTAATAAAAGTTCTTATAGTTTTAATTTTATTACTACATAAGATTTCAAAATAAGTTTTCGTTTGGTTTGTATTTTATCAATTCGAAATTCAATTGTTTTCCATAAAAACCATAAAAATGTCTATATCATCTTTATTTTTTAAAATAACCATATCAAACCTTATATCATTATAATCAGCAAAAAATAGGCTTTTTAATGATGTCAAAATCAACTATGGTTTCCATTGAAAAAAACACAAGTTTGTGTCATAACTCGATAATGGTGAACGAAAAAAAAAAATTCGCTACATAGTTTTATTTGGCGTAAAATTATCTAAAACTTTTGTCTGAACACTTTTTCTCTAAAATTACTATTAACGATGCTAAGCATGTTTAAAGAACATCGTAAAATTTAGTTTTCTTTGAATATCTAATAAGCCATGAAAGTTATCGGAGAAACAAAAGCAGTTTTAAATCAAACTCGTAAAACTGCATATCTTTCCCCATTTAAGCGTTTTTCTATCTCCAGTAGTTTCTGAGATCCCAATGCTAAACATTCAAAAAAACTCACCTGTATATACGGGGTTGGGCAAAAGTAACGCATCAGTCGAATAATTCCGTAAATATAAACTTTAGAACAAAGTGTTGTTAACAAGAGTTTTTTGACAAGTTATTTTGTATTGGCTTCAATCATTTGTTTTTTTTTCATGATGATTACATATGACAGCCAAATAATTTTTTTTTTTTTTAAATTGAAATAATATTATTTTTTAGACAATTCGGAATCTTTATTAAGTTCTGAATATGAATGCGTACTATTTTCATGGGGTTAGATAATAAAAATATTGAGAAAAAAATAAAATTTAATAAAAGTAAACAAACTACAAAATTAAATTAAATGCTCAAAGTGACGTCCTTCTACGACCTGACAGTGTCCTAAACGTTCCCAAAAATTACGAATTGTATTTTGTAAACTATTAGGTGGTATGGCTTGTATCTCACGAGTAATTTTTGCTATCAAATCCTCTAGGTTTCTAGGTTTCTCCTTGTATACTTGTGACTTCAAGTGTCCACAAAGAAAGAAATCCAACGGATTTAAATCGGGAGACCTAGCGGGCCAATCAATAAAACCCCGACGTCCAATCCAACGACCGGAAAAAATTGTGTCTAAATACTGTCGAACATTAATAGCATAATGTGGTGGTGCTCCATCTTGTTGAAACCATAGATTACGGTTTGGCATGCTTGGTTGATTGTCGTTAGGAAATAAAATCAACAGATCTGTTACAATATGGTTACGCAATAAATGTAAGTAATCATCACCATTTAGGTTGTGTTCCAAGAAGTACGGACCTATGATTCGTTGCCCAACAATGCCAGCCCACACATTAAGTTTGTGGCGATGCTGTGTATGATTTTCTCGCATCCAATGTGGATTCTCAGTCACCCAATAACGGCAGTTATGCCTATTTACAAATCCATTTAGACAAAATATAGCTTCGTCAGAAAATACGATGTTGTTTAAAAAATTTGGATCGTTATTGGACAATTCCATTATTGTTTCACAAAACTGTAATCTTCTGTCCGGGTCATCTTCGTTAAGTTTGTGCAGTAAGTGTATCTTATAGGGCTTGTATTTGTTCGCTTTTAATATTCGTCTAATAGATCTGCTACTCATATCATTTTCTAATCCTAGTGCAGTGGTTGACGTAGTGGGATTTTCCGTTACAGCAAGTAAAACATGAAGAGATCGGTCTTTATTAGTGATTTCTTTTGGCCGGTCAGCTTTAGGTATATCTCTAACATCGCCCGTTTCTCTAAATTTAGCAACCAATCTCGAAACTGTTGATTGAGCTATAGGATCTCGATCCAAATAAACATTATTGAATAAAGTGCAAACTTCGTGATGTGAATAATTTCTTGACCGGTCATTTAATATATCAATTGACATCTGAATAATTAACACTGTTACTTTATAATGCATTTCTAATTAGATAATTTTTTCGTGACCTTTGTATGTTATGGTAAATTCAATTTGTTGGCGATTTAAGATCTGGTTTTACTTCAAAATATATATATTTAAAACAACCCTATAATATATATATATATATATATATATATAAATATATTATATATATTAATATATATACCGGGTGTATTATGAAAAACCTTTGGGGCTGTAGCTTCCTTATATTTTATCTGATTTTAATGAATGATATGTCAAAATAAATCGTTTTTAAAGCACTGTAACCTGTTTCTTAAAAAAAAGTTTTTGACATTTCGTTTTTGACAGACAGTAGTAAATTTTTTTTTTTAAATTGTACTACATATTTTTTTTTACTTATTCTAATAAACATTTATTTCCTGAAGACACCTCCATTAAATTGAGTGACAAATTTTTTATTATTAAAAAAAACTACATAATTTACAGAAATCAAGCTATCATATATTTTAATGAATCAAATGTTCGAAATTGGCCCCATTTTGTTCCAGACACATTTGACACATTCTATTAACTCCAATTGCTGCGTTTAATATAAGATTTGGTGGTATTTCATGACATACTTGTACTATCCTTCTTACTAAATCATCTCTGGTATCAGGTGGAGTCAAATAGACATGATCTTGAATGTAAGACCATAGAAAGAAATCCAGTGGATTCAGATCTGGCGATCTAGCAGGCCAACGAATAGGTCCGTAAGTGCCCATTCATCTGACGCCAAAATAATTATTTAGAAAATCAGTATTCATTCGTGCATAATGGGGTGTGGCACCGTCCTGTTGGAACACCACCCTGTTTAACTCAGAAAGTGGTAACTCATCTAAATAATCGCCTAATTCATTGCGTAACAAATTATTATACTTTTCTTGGTTTAGATAACCCTCCACAAAAAAAGACCCTACTATTCTATCGCCTAATATGCCACACCATACATTTACACTGAACCGATTTTGAAAATTGTGTTGTATCACAACATGGTTATTTTCAGTGCTCCAATGGCGATGATTATTTCTGTTGAATACACCATTTTTCCCAAAAGTGCATTCATCTGACCACAACACACGACGATAAAAAATTGGATCTTCCCTTAATTTATTCATGAAAACCGTGCAGAATTGAACCCTTCGTTGAGGGTCGTTTTCACCGAGAGCATGCACCTTCCGTGGTTTATAAGGAAAGAACTTGTGCTTCTTCAGAATGTACTGAACTGTAGAATGTGATACCTGCATGTAGTGAGCAATTTCTCGCGTAGACGTATTAGGGTTTTCTTCTACATAGAGCAAGACACTTAATTCTAAATTTTGATCTTGAATTACACGTGCGTTTATTTTCGGTTTTTTGACTGATCCAAAATTTCGTAAATTTCGCACGAGCCTTAAAAACTTATCGGCACTTGTATCGGCATAAAGTAGCAAAGCAGCTGCAGAATTTGTTCCGCATTCAAAATATGCTTGAATCGCATCCACACATTCTCCACTATCCATTTCAATAACAAAATTTAGAAATAAATCGTTGAAAATGTTCTAATGAATGTGTGACTGGCAGATGTCACAGCTGTCTTCGAAAATTTGGAATGCAGTTTTATTTATTTAAATTTTTAAAATAAACACTGTAAATGTTGTTGTTGACCCACCGCTCACTGATAACATTGGTTTGTAATGCTTTATGGGCTATATAGTATTGAATGTAAGTGATTTTAAAAGGTACACACATTTGCTGATAATAAAATGAAATAGAGTATTTAAAATGCATTTAAGAAATCTCTGTGTTCGGAAAAATCAGAATAAATCGAACTAAAAAAAAACCCTTCAATTTCTCGATTTTTTTTCATACAAGGATATCGTTGTTTTCAGTTTCATATTCAGAAAAAGTAATATATTTGAATAAGGAAAAAAAAAGTATAGTGCAATTTAAAAAAACACAGTTTGCAACTGTCTGTCAAAAACAAAGTGTAAAAAAAAATTCAAAGCGGATCACGTTACAGTGTTTTTAAAACGATTTAGTTCGACGTATAATTTATTACATTCGGATAAAAAATAAAAAAGTTACAGCACGAAAGGTTCTTCATAATACACCCGGTATATATTAATATACTGTCATTTATATCTTATATTCCTTGATAAAGGCATCGTTTGCCGAAACATGTAGGGTTGTTTTAAATATATATATTTTGAAATAAAACCAGACCTTAACTCGCCAACAAGTTGAATTTACTATATATATATATAAATTGATAAATTCTTAGAGGTTTTCGGCTTTTATATGAAATATTTACAAATATTATCAAATTAGTATGTAATTGCGAAGTAAATGTGAAGGTAAACATTGCTGTCTACAAATCACTAAGATTACTATCATAACATATACGATCAAGAGACGTAGATATCTACGTCTTTGGGGAGGGATGTGTTCAGACACGTGCACAAAAATATTAATAGTGAACCTGTATTTGTGTTCTTCACACCAGATTTTTAATAATATTTTATATTATTAAAAATACCTTTGTAACTTATAGCATAGTTTAGTGCGAAGGTTGCAGTAGAAGTTTGTGGTAATTCTTGTAATGCTATAGCAATATCTTGAGTAATACTTTAGTTGCGACTTTTCGACTTTTGATCGTCCGCTTTTCGGTAAGTTCCTAACATTTCCGGTCAAGTCATATCTTCTCAAAGTTTTTCGAACGACAGTTCGTGATATTGGATGCCGATTTTGAAGAAAATTGTTAAATAAATCGCATACTGCTTCATGAGTTCTTACGTGGTCACCAAAACCAATCATCAAAATTTCAATACGTTCTTTTTCAGTTAATTGAACTGTTATTAATATTTGGACGTTTACAAAGTTAATTGTGACAGTTTAAGTCAAGTACTGAATTTGAATTCCATGGCTTACTAAACAAAAACATGATTTTAAAATATGAATTTTAATTAGATATCTTTGTCGTTGTTAAAGAAAAGGGTGCCAAACATTAATATTGATGAACTCATTGAAATTCGTAAAAATGTACAGGATGTTTCATTTGAAAATAAAAATGTTAACATCGCTTCCGGCTAAATCGGAAGTTTGATTCGGATATAAATATACTCATTGAATTCCCAATTGAAATTTAATTAATCGTGGAAAGTATTATTAAAATATAACTAACTAATAACTGTCAATGCATACATTTGCCTAACTCTGTATACTGTAAACAATGGACTTGCTTCTTGTTTGTGATTTTATGTATGTAACGTCTATGTTTAATTCGATTAGTAATCTCATATGATGTCATAGCACATTTATACCTTTGTTCAATATTTCATGGAAGTCTTCAACGTTTAGGATCAACTCTCAACTTACTTAAAGTTTTCAAACTCTGTTTGTTCCAAGAAGCAATGACAGTCTTTTTTAATTAAAAAGTTATTCTTCGTTTTGGTAGGCAATTTTCATCGTGTAATGGTTTGCTAAGATGTTTCCCAATTTATGTAATTTCAATTGATCGAATCTAAAAATAAACGCAAAATTCTTACTAATTTAAGAAAAACGCAATTGTTTTATAAAATTATGTAATATACTCAACTAAAACTTTTCCCTGTTGGTTAACTTCGTCTTTTTTCTACCTCAGGGAAGACGAATGTTGCTCTTTTTTGTACGAATATATCCACATCTAAGTTAATTCTAGTACACTGTTGGTGAAATTAAATTTTCTTGTGCCATGCCAGTCGTATTAAAGTACGCCAAGCTTTCACGTATGATAAGCAAGAACAAAGGTGTTAGTCTATTCGGTAATTTCTCTGATGTACTCAGAATATATTTACCTTAATTCAAACTATGATATTTTCAACTGTATACTAAAGTTGCTTTATTTTAAATTATTAATTCATTGTATAAGTAAAATGTATGTTAATATCGAAGCACATATTGATGAGAGTATTATATTACATGTATTTACGAAAAAGTGTTTATTTGATTTATTACTTTATTACTAACTGAAATATTGCCATATAACCAATATGCTGTGTTTGAGTGAAATTTGTTTATTTCTGGTGTCAGTGTATTTCTCTTTTCCAGAGACATTTCCTCTATCGAACAAATACTATGTATAATCATGATTATGTTACTAACCACTAGTTACATCAGGAACTAGGATGCTGATATTGATGTCCAGCAAACAAGTATCATCGAAGACGCAAATGCATCCATGCAAAATCCAGCAAAGGATGCCAAAGGATTTTAATTGCTGCCCGCCCATTCAATTAAATTGTGACGCGACGTTCTTTTTCCTCATTAGTTGACTAGTGCAAAACAAACTTTGCGCATTTTTTTTCTCGTTCAGAACTTCGTACAAGGTGTTGTGAATGTTTCTTTTATTGATACTGATTTGTTCCAATCACATTGTTGAAAGTGGAAGGTAGTCCTTATCTGCTATTATCTTCCTGAAATTCTCGACCATTTTAAGCCAGGAATTGGAAACATTTCGCTAGTACTTTCTCCATATTTTAACTAAAATTTTGTCGTGGTTCTTTATTCAGTTGCAAAAATTGTGACCTATAGATATAAACATAAACATAAACATAAACATTTATGTCAAATTACCACTCTTAAATTTGTACAGTAATTGGACGTAACCAAATAGTTTTGTGTGCGAAATGTAGATGGCGTTATTTTTATGTTCGTAAAGAACTTTTTGAATGCACTACTTATACATATATTTTTGCATTTCATTTATTTATTGTTCCTTGGATATCATTTTGACTTTTTCGAGGTTCTCTCTAGTTGTTGCATTTATTTTCCCGTTGTTGTTTACATAACTAAATTAGTTAAGAAATCTGCCGTTTGTATTTGAGCTGGCTCTCTTGCAAGTTATTTTTGTTCCAAAATTTTAAGATACGTTACAGACGAAACATAATTACAAATGCCAACACATATTAATGATTAGTAAATTAGAAAGCTCGGGTGTGTAAATGTAAGTAGTAGCACGGAGCTGTTCGACTTATAGTGGAGGCATGTTAATACAGAGTCTGTCTGTAACGACTGTCATCGTTCGATGAAAACTTGCTAAGTTGGGTTTTCATATATGCTGCTTTTCACGACTTGACTGAATGTAGTAAGGTGGCTGTTGCGAAGCTTGTCTATCCCAGCATCATTCACTGAACTAGGTAATCTAAGAGGACGGAATACGTGTCAGTATGTGGACAGCAATTTTCTTATATAAATGTACTTGATTGTGTTTTCCATACTCGATTTTTAATAATAAATTAAGAAAACGATACCCATAATTTTGCATATATAGGGTTATCGAAAAAGTCCATGTCGTACTAGGGTCATGTCCGATTTTGTAATTGTGCAATATTAGTCATTCTCATATATTCTCATAAGTCATTTAACATTTTTTTTTATAAATTCAGTATCATTTTGCAGAAAGGTATAGACCAACGTATATCATCAAATTATAGTATATTTTCATCGTTTAATTTTCTTATTACGATTGAAACTGTCGATCATATAATTTTTGTATTATATTTAACAATTTATGAGTATACTGTATGTACAAGAATCTCGATGTGAGATTTATCAAAGGTCTTAGATAAATTACCGACCAAATTATTTAGGTTAAGCCTGCTATTTAAATATGTACGACTCGATGAATTAAATATTAAAATCTGATTGCTTATGTGGTAACAAGTTTTTAATTTGTCTACAATTCGGTTATATTATTTGATTTTTGCTCAATTTTGCGTCAGTAGTAAAGACGGCAGACTATGTGCCCACACTGTTAAATTTAATAAATAATACACATAAGGTGTATTAGATAAAAATGTAGATTTTACAAAATTAGGGCAACTTTTTACCAATACTGAAGATACATTGTACAGATACAAAGAGCGCTTTAACTATGCAAATATAACATCCTCTTTACCAATACTGAAGATCCATTGTACAGATACAAAGAGCGCTTTAACTATGCAAATATAACATTTCTCAATGTCGAACAATCCGTTTCAGTATATAAACATATATATATATAAACAGGGTGTCCAGAAACTCTCCTGACAAACGAAGACCGGAGTTTCCTCAGATAATTTTAAGACAATTAAACCCAAATTCACCTAGTCCGAAAATGCTTCCTAAGGGAGCTAGAGTTCTTTGAAGATGGCGCCTTGTATTTATTTTTTTTTAATTCCTCCAGAACGCTTCTATTTAGAAAAACAAAAACTGGTATGCTTATTTATCCTCCAGAGATGAATCGATTCCATCAATTGCGAATTTCTAGTACCGGTCATAGGCGTCCGTTTTGGGTAGGTCAACGGTTATTTTAAGGCATAACTTTTTTGTCTTTAACTTTTAAGCATTTGTGACACTAGATTATTAAATTTTCAGATATTCCAGTACTAAAATGTACTCTTACTTTAAGTCGGTAGGATACACCGTTTTCTAGAAAAATCGATTTGTAAATTTTTCGTTTTTTCTTCATTAAAGTTCAATTTTTTATTTTTTGCAATAGTTAGCTCTGAACTGCCAACAGAAGTAAAACCTACGTTTTTCATTGTCAAATTGGTGTCAGTTCGCGAAGTTTATCTTTTCATTTTTTACTTTGTGTTATTCAAACACAACGATCTCAATTTAAAAAAAAATGGTTTTTACTAATGAGGAATACGCCGATATGCATTTAGTTTATGGCGAAATGAGGTGTAACCCTCGAGCGGCGCAACGTAGATACGCTGAAAAATTTCCCAATCGTCAGCATCCCACTCACTCAACATTTACAGCTCTTCATCAACGATTAAGAGAAACAGGTTCAGTGGTCCCAAAAAATAATGAAACAGGGAGACATAATTATGTAACAGCAGAACATGAAGATGTTATTTTAATGGAAGTTGAGGAAAATCCAGAAATTAGCGTTCGAAGACTATCTGCCATGTACCCCACAATTTCAAAATCTTCCGTAGGAAATATCTTACACAAAGAAAATTTATATCCTTTTCATTTTATAAAGGTGCAAGCACCGCTAGAGGGAGATTTTCCTGCTCGCGTAGAATTCGCTAGATGGTTACAAAATCAGAAAAATCAAGATGAAGATTTCTTCAGGAACATTTTGTTTGGTGACGAAGCTACATTCTCAAAAAATGGAATTTTTAATGTACATAATGCACATTATTATTCGTACGTTGGTGACAATCCCCGCGTTGTTCAAGAATTTAAGCATCAGCATAGGTTTAGCATAAACGTCTGGATAGGAGTAGTTGACGATTATCTACTTGGACCTGTGGAATTACCTGCTCGTTTAAATGGTGCTGATTACTTACATTTCCTGCAAAATATTTTACCTGATTTGTTAGATGAGGTGCGTTTAAATATTCGGCAAGACTTATGGTTTCTACAGGACGGCTGTCCGGCCCACTTTAGCAGGAATGTACGAGACTTTCTAGATAATAACTACGAAGACCATTGGATTGAAAGAGGCGGTTCAGTTGCTTGGCCAGCAAGGTCGCCGGATTTGAATCCTTGCGATTATTGTGTTTGGGGATACATAAAAGCATTTGTTTATTCCTTTCCGATACAAAATCGCGCACAACTCTGGCTAAGGAAACAAGATGCTTGCAACAAATTTAGAAATAACTTTGGAATTTTTGCAAGAATTCGGCGTTCTCTAAGCAAAAGGGTAAACTTATGCATAGAGACTAATGGTCATCACATCGAGCAACTTTTGTAACAATCTACCTTTGATACTTGTTCTTTTTTTGTTAGTTTCGTTCCATTGTAATAAGTAATTTGTTTTTAATTTATTAAATTAATTTTCTGCCATATAGTCCAAGCCAACTTCGTTGCTAAAAATAAGTAGGTACATAATAAATTGAACTTTAATGAAGAAAAAACGAAAAATTTACAAATCGATTTTTCTAGAAAACGGTGTATCCTACCGACTTAAAGTAAGAGTACATTTTAGTACTGGAATACCTGAAAATTTAATAATCTAGTGTCACAAATGCTTAAAATTTAAAGACAAAAAAGTTATGCCTTAAAATAACCGTTGACCTACCCAAAACGGACGCCTATGACCGGTACTAGAAATTCGCAATTGATGGAATCGATTCATCTCTGGAGGATAAATAAGCATACCAGTTTTTGTTTTTCTAAATAGAAGCGTTCTGGAGGAATTAAAAAAAAAATAAATACAAGGCGCCATCTTCAAAGAACTCTAGCTCCCTTAGGAAGCATTTTCGGACTAGGTGAATTTGGGTTTAATTGTCTTAAAATTATCAGAGAACTCCGGTCTTCGTTTGTCAGGAGAGTTTCTGGACACCCTGTATATATATATATATATTAAATTTATTATATTATATTAAATTTTACAGTGTGGGCACATAGTCTGCCGTCTTTAGTCAGTAGTCAATTATTGCTGTTAAGGCATATTTTATTGTTCACGATTTAGTTTTTTATACAATTTACTATACTGGGGGAGTCTTTAGCTCATGTCCAGTTATTACTTGTGAGTAAATTTTATTTATATACTTATTTTGCATTGATTTATCAAGTTGATCATTGATATAGAGATTTTTATTCATTCATTTTTGTGGCTCGTACGCCTTATTGTAGATTTTGCAACATTTTGGCCTTGTGGATTTTGTTCATATATTTCAGCATTGTTCTTATATGCTTATGACGTTTTCTTGTTTTGTTTTTGCTTATTGTTAATAAACTCATACTTGTTATTGTTATATTTTGGGTGTTTTATTGTTATGGTAACAACTGACCACGTATATATCTATTATTTAGTCAGATTATTGTCGGCAGTGTCTGTGTTCACTGTAACGGCTCGAGAGTTTAAACACAGTGGCGCTTATTATAAAAACCTTCCCTCGCTCGCCTCTTGACTGAGCTGGTTTCTCAGCCGAAGATCTTCGGGGCAATCGTGTGTTGGGGTAAGTTGATAAATCGTAAGTAGGTAGGTTTAGTACGGAGACGCAGAACCATTGCTTGTGGGGGCAGAGAGCATGGAGCTGTTAGATTTATAGTGGAGGCATATTAATACAGATTCTCTCTGCTACGACTTTGACCGTTCGATGAAAATTTGCGATATGCTGTTTTTTATGACTTGACTGTATCTAGTAAGAAGCTGTTATGAAGTTTGTCTATCCCAGCATCATGCACCGAACTAGGTAATCTAAGAGGATGGAATACATGTCAGGATTTGGACAGCAATTTTCTCATAAAAATGTACTGGGATTGTATGTTCCATACTCAATTTTTAATCATATTTATGATACTATTAAAAATATTTTTGTGAAAATATACAATTAAAATATTTTCTAAAATATACAATTTGGCGGTACATAAAAAATTCTCGTTTACTTTGGATCAAATTTAATCAGTACAAAACATTAAAGTTGACATTAATTTTAAATTGATTTTAAATATCATAGAAACTGCAAACCACAACGAAAATTTCTTCAAATTTTAAATTACAATTATTTATGTAAAAAAGGGAAAAACAGAAGCATATTAGAAAAATTAACGTAAGGAACTTGTGTTAAAACACATTTATCGCACTCGTCCATTGCTTGAGTTCATGCAATAAGACCTATTTTATTACACTCGTTCTTTGATATACTACGATCTATCAGTGTAACAAGTGAACTATTATTAAAATGTTGAAGAAGAAGGTTTTGAATAACAGATTTATAATGACATGATTAATATTAAAAACTTGTATGAGAGAGCTAGCTTTTGGTTTTTTGTTTTATGTAACCGAGTTTCTAAAGAAAATAAGGAAACTAATTTTACTTAAAATAGAAAGAACCAGTAATAGTTTACGTCAAACCAGTATTCGCATTCATATTTAGTGGTGATAGGATCCATCTGAATAAGAAAATATTAAAATAATTTTATTTCACCCATAAGTAGATTTAAATTTTTACATAACTGTAAAAGAAAACTTAAAGCAGGAAATCTCTTCTGCGTTAGGTCATGCTTGGTAGTAAGGATAATTGGATTGAAATGAATTGAAAAATTCTTGATATATCAACGGCAAGAAAAGATCTCTCGCTTGGCGGTGGTATATTGCGGATATTTAACGAATGACATTTACTAGAAAAGGTTTTCAAGAAGTTTATTCAGTTGAAAAACGAAATTAGGGAACTTTATAATACTTTTTAAAAACAGTAAATGTTTTTTTCTCTCACAATAATAAGAAACATGAAAGCGTGTTTTTAGCTTACATTAGTTCCTACAATGTTATTTTATTTAAATTATAGACAACAAATATGCTTTAAAGCATTTAATGAAATGTGTCAAAATAAATTGATTATAGTTGTTAAGTATTAATAATAATAATAATAACTTTATTTGAATGCAATTTGTATCAACAGAAATATAAACAAGTATAAGCATGAATTGCGTCGAAAATAGATAAGGTACTAAATCTTATTTAATAACTACATCACTAATACGACAAGAAATCATCAATATCATAGCAACAACACTAACAGGATACTGATAAATACAAACAAACAAATAAAACATGATTTTTAAGGATACTTGAAGGGAGAAGAAAAGATTGAATAATTCATTCATAACATCACTAACAATGAAATATCTATATTATAAATAGTAAAAATACGCGAAATAACTATTAACATTATTGAGCGATGGTAGATTAACACATACCAATTAAATATCATAACCTAATAAAAAATGTTAAATTATAGTTGTTTACATAAAATTACATTGCTATATGCCACGACGAGCAATAGTCTTATAGGATCTATCAACTTACCCCAATAACGTGATTGCTCCGGAGATCTTAGACTAAAGAAACCAACTCAGTTTAGAGGCGAGTTGTGGGGGAGTTCTTAATTTTCTTATGAGGGCGCCACCATGTTTATATTCTTTAGCCGTTACAGTGAACATAGACACTGCTAATGGTAAATTGAATAAATCAAAGGTATATACGTGTTTCGTTATTATATACCAATAAAACAATAAAGGTAAAACAACAACAATGGAGGATTTATTTATAACCCTATAAACAACAAACAGTAAGATATGGTATACCAGAATGTTATATTACAGGCTACAATTACTTGGCTAACCACGCCAACAAAATTGTCAAAATAAAATATTAACAATGATATAGAAAAGATTAAACTTTAATGAATGCAATTAAAAAAACTATATATAATATTGACCCAAAGTGACGATTACGTTAAAAATAGTGATATAACTTCTCAATAAAACAAAGTAATGCCTGGTCATATGTAGAAGACTCACCCAGTATAGTGAATGAATGTAATGAATTAAACGTAAAGACAATAAAGTGACTAATATCTGAAAGTAAAATATATGTACCTAAATCAGGTGTTTTATATCAATTCTAAAAAATTAGATCAAATGAATAATAAAAAAATGAGGTCAATGTATGAAATTATTGGAGCAATAATGATAAGCAATATATATATATATATATATATATATATATATATATATATATATATATACATATATATATATTTACTCTGCAATTACATACATTCTAATTTAATATTTGTAAATATTTCATATAAATAAAGCCGAAAAACTTCAATTATTTATCAAATGTTATACATATATATATATATATGGTAAACCTAATCAGTAGGCGATTAAAGGTCTGTATATTACTTCAAAATATATGTATTTAAAAAACTCTACATGTTTCGGCTGTATACGCCTTTTTCAAGAGAATACAAAATATGAATGACAGGATATAAATGTCAAGCAATTAAGTTGCTATGGTTTAAATTATTCAAAGATACATTCTAGTAATAATAATAAATCATGCCTTAGTATTCCAAAAAATAGATAACAAGGTGTGAAAATATGTGTTGTTCGCTGCTAGCAATTTGTGTCTCCTTCTGGGTATGAACTTGTGTGTTGGTTGCTACTGGCAGCTTGCGTCTCTCTATGGGTGTGTGGTTTTGTGTGAGAGCGTAAGTGTAGGGTTTTGTATGTCGGTGCGTTCGTGCGTGTGTTTAGTGATCGGTCGCATGAATTTAGAGAGGTCGGATAACCAGCCGTTGCGTAGGGCCGCCAACCCTTTCCCGACAACTTCTTTACAATTCCGTGCAGTACTTCGACGGTCTGACCCCCGCCCCAACGAGGCAAGGCGCAGACAGGCGAAGCGCACCCTGTACGGGGTTGCTCATCGCAACTAAGGGAACACTCTTAGTGGCTACCTCGGTCGACGATGGTCACACTTATGCCATCTTAACGTTTTCCGCCGAAGCGGGGGCATAGCACACACGTCGAACGTGTGTGTGCTGTTAACGGCAGCCTAGCCAGGTTGTCGCCCAGGACCGGTCCTAGTGGTGTGTGCATTGCGCGGCGACGAGATAGCGCCGCGTAGCATGGTTCCTCACTCTTGCTGGAAAGGCGGAATGGCACCTGACTGCCCAACGGGCAGACCCCCCTAGAGTTTTGTAGCGCATATGCTAGGCTGCAACCCAGTAGAGGACCACATCAGCAAAAAACAAAAAACAGGGATAGGCAGGGAAAAGCAAGACATGAGTTATTATTACGTATGCGCCTGCCTATCCCTGTTTTCTGTTTTTTGCTGATGTGGTCCTCTACTGGGTTGCAGCCTAGCATATGCGCTACAAAACTCTAGGGGGGTCTGCCCGTTGGCCAGTCAGGTGCCATTCCGCCTTTCCAGCAAGAGTGAGGAACCATGCTACGCGGCGCTATCTCGTCGCCGCGCAATGCACACACCACTAGGACCGGTCCTGGGTGACAACCTGGCTAGGCTGCCGTTAACAGCACACACACGTTCGACGTGTGTGCTATGCCCCCGCTTCGGCGGAAAACGTTAAGATGGCATAAGTGTGATCATCGTCGACCGAGGTAGCCACTAAGAGTGTTCCCTTAGTTGCGATGAGCAACCCCGTACAGGGTGCGCTTCGCCTATCTGCGCCTTGCCTCGTTGGGGCGGGGGTCAGACCGTCGAAGTACTGCACGGAATTGTAAAGAAGTTGTCGGGAAAGGGTTGGCGGCCCTACGCAACGGCTGGTTATCCGACCTCTCTAAATTCATGCGACCGATCACTAAACACACGCACGAACGCACCGACATACAAAACCCTACACTTACGCTCTCACACAAAACCACACACCCATAGAGAGACGCAAGCTGCCAGTAGCAACCAACACACAAGTTCATACCCAGAAGGAGACACAAATTGCTAGCAGCGAACAACACATATTTTCACACCTTGTTATCTATTTTTTGGAATACTAAGGCATGATTTATTATTATTACTAGAATGTATCTTTGAATAATTTAAACCATAGCAACTTAATTGCTTGACATTTATATCCTGTCATTCATATTTTGTATTCTCTTGAAAAAGGCGTATACAGCCGAAACATGTAGAGTTTTTTAAATACATATATTTTGAAGTAATATACAGACCTTTAATCGCCTACTGATTAGGTT
Source organism: Melolontha melolontha (assembly GCA_935421215.2). Taxonomy (NCBI): domain Eukaryota; kingdom Metazoa; phylum Arthropoda; class Insecta; order Coleoptera; family Scarabaeidae; genus Melolontha; species Melolontha melolontha. Next base: position 52,741,526 of record OW285243.1, read on the forward strand.
TACCATATCATACCAAGGTCACGAAGTTATTATATATATATATATATATATATATATATATATATATATATATAAATTAACTAAGAATCTTAATCTAAAAATTGCATAAACAATTTATCTAAGATCTTGGATAAACCTCACATTAAGATTTGATACACACTGTATATGCAACAATTATTATATTTAACACACAATTAATTATTTAATTGCGTAATCTTCAATTTACGAAAATATGTACAAAATAAATCGATGAAGATTTGTCTACACGATTCAATGGAAATTTTTAGCGTATCGGTTTTTTTAACTCGGAATGGACATGATTATCTCCGTGCTCAATTCTTGGAATATTATGGTCCCTTGCCAATTTCTCTGTTAGATAAGAAGGAGAGGAAAAATTATAAGATAACGAAATATTCTAATTAAGAGAACAATGTCTTTTACAAAACATTCTTAGATAATGACTCACCTCGTTCATTAAGTTACAGTCTACAAAATGGAAACTTCAATAAACGTTGTCGAAAAAATATATCTTTTTAATCTGTGTTCATCCACGAAAACTAACATCTACAGGATAAATTCCACGTTGATCTACAATACTAAGCAGAATTAAAAACGGGCTACAAGCGAACATTTAGCATATTTTAATTAAATTCTATTTAGTCAGTTAATTTATCACCAGAGCAATGAAGCTTAATTCAGTATGACTGGAACGAGAGACTGAGAAAGAACATCCTTCACCTCGCATTTTTATAACAGACAAATACGACGTCATACAGAAAAAAATTATATTTGAAAGAATGTTTTAATTGCTACATAAACTACAATCCTAATTTGCGAAAAATTCCCAATTAATATATCGTTAATGAAGGCCAAATTGCTAATTACTAAACCTTACTATAACTCAACTAAATACCTCATAGATGGCGCGGTAAGCAAACAACAATTAGCTTCCGAGTAAGGAATAAATGATATCCTAAAAAATTCCAATATTTAATTAGGATACATCCCAATTAGAAATCCTACATTAAAAACGACGTTTATCATTTAATAAAACAAAAGGAACATGACTTGCATATATGTACACACACATATACGACGATTCTATGTCCGTGCAAGTGATCTAAAGCTCATGTACACTGTCAATTTAGCTAGCTTAGATTTGTAAACAAACCCACCGGCAACGAATTTAAATAACTAAAAGTAATATAATTAAATTTATTGGCGATTCCATATGTTCCACAACTATCAGAAAAAATTAAATACACTTTAAAAAAATATGATATAGCTACAACATATAAACTTAGTAATACTAATAAACATTTATTTTCAAAACTTGAACCTAAAATAGGAAAAAATCGAGAAACACATGTCATCTATAAAATACCATATCGCGATTGCGATAGTTACTACATAGGCTAAACTAAGCAATATTTATACAAAGAATACAAGCCCACAAATACTCTAAAACAGACGAAACTGTTTATCTACACACAAACTACAACTCGATCACCATTTCGATTTTGAAAACACAGATAATTGATAAAGAACAACACACAATGAAAAGGGAAATTAAAGAAATCTTTAGTATTAAACAGGAAAAAAATTCAATTAACAAGAGAAATGATATAAAAAATTTAAGCAGTATATACTATAACTTAATTATGTAACGATCTGCAATTTACCATCATAATATATGTTGCTGTTATATAACGATATATCTTATGTTATTTAAATATCTATACATTTGCCTATCATGTTGACAGTTCCGTGTTTTGATTCCTGTCTGGTTGTCCGAGTAGGTTTTCGTGGTTTTCCTTCTCGTATAAGGCAAATGCCGACAGCTTTACATCTTATGACGCCCCACGGGCGCATACATAATAATAAGTCATGTCTTGCGTTTCCCTGTTTTTGTTGTCTATCTATTTTAGAATACCAAGGCATGATTTATTATTATTCAATTAGAATGTATCTTTGAATAATTTTATCCATAGCAACTGAAATGTATGACATTAATATACTGTCATTTATATTTTATATGCCTTGATAAAGGCATCATTTCCCGAAACATGTAGGGTTGTTTTAAATATATATATTTTGAAGTAAAACCAGACCTTAAATCGCCAACAAATTGAATTTACCATATCATATAAAGGTCACGAAATAATTATCTATATATATATATATAATATTTTCGTGACCTTGGTATTATATGGTAAATTCAATCAGTCGGCGATTAAAGGTCTGGTTTACTTCAAAGTATATATATTTAAAACAACCCTACATGTTTCGGCAATGATGCCTTTATCAAAGATATAAAATATAAATGACAGAATACAAATCATTTGTATTCTGTCATTTATATTTTATTATATCATTTTATCACCCGATTTTGTTGAAATTTCGTACGTTTACATAGTTTTATAAGACAAAAGAACTCATATCAGAATTTTGAGTAACATCATTCCATTGTTTTTTTTTAATAATTACGCATTTAAAATTTCTAATCCAATGGAAGGAGAAGGGTTGAAATATTAAATTTAGCTTGTGTAAAATATTTACTACAGAAAAGGCACTCTTTGTAAGACTCGACTACTCTCATGGTTTTTGCGCAACTTGGATTTTTATAATTCAAAGTAAGAGTAAACAGAAAAACTATGTTACTAAAACATGGAAGAAAATAATAAAGATGTCTTAGAAATTGTTGAAAGTGTCCACCAATTACACGTACACAAAGGTTTACACGACAAAGAAAATTAAAATGTATATATGCAACAATATATTTAATTTGAAAGGTGTTTGGCGTTTTTTCTTAAATTTAATTACAGCTCTGTAATGAAATTTTTATCATTTTTAATTATGTAGCACATTCGCTTGTGACTTTTATGAAATACTGAAGTTTCTGCGTTCAAAGTTTTTTGGGTAAGGTCAAGAAATTCTCCTACCATATAATTGCACATCTCATTAATTTCGTTATTAAGCATATCAGGCCGGTTACCTATGTATGTAATACCTAAGATAATTTATTTATATAGTAACGAAACAAACAGAACGCCAAATATGATTATGAGAACTATATAGTTTAACAGCAGTTTACGAAATAAATATCAGTGTTACAACTCTCTCACACCATGTGTATTGTTTGGAGCTGGGAGAGATTTTATAAAAGGCTTTTATAATCCAATGGAGACAATTGCGGTAAGTATCCGACGTAGAGTTTTGTGAATCTTCTAGAGAAACGTTTCCAAAGTACGAAATTCTTATCTTAACTAGTACATTTCTCTGTAAAGGTACCGCGGTCATTAGGAAATGACAAAGAATTATGAACGATACGAGAAAATTAAACTCTTTACAAATTATGTTAGTGGAAATTGCGGAGGAATAAAATTATTAAAACGAAAAATTTCATACTAGCAACTGTGTGAACATCTTTAGAAACTTCTATGTGAAAAATACGAGGCATGAACATGTTATAAGAGGACGTCCCTAGTGAGGAAAATCTGCACTAAACAACTTTATATAGGAAAGTTGTAAATTTCAAATTATTAGTAAGTCATTGACGTTTAACTTTACACGTTGTGTTAAATGAATGGATTTTCACAAAATCCATCCAGTTATGAGATACTGTCAGCGGTTAAATATTTTGATGAGAGAAATTTTCGACCTGCAGAAATTTTCGGGAAAACTCGTGAAGCTTTGATGAAAATGCTATAAATAAAGGAATGACAAGAAAATTATACAGATAGTTTAATTATGGCGGGGTGAATGAGCACGATGAAGAGTGAAGTGAGGGGCCATTATTAATATCAGAATTTTCTTCGGAAAATAAATGAGAAAATTTGACAGAAGAGAAGGTTTACAATATCTTAAGTGGCGTGGTGTGGTAATGGCATATGTGGAAGGCTACAACGTTGGTGTGATGAATTTTTGGAAAGTATTGTGACAGGCGATGAAACCTGTGTTACTTATATCACACCAAGGTGATAGCATCAATCGATGCAACGGCGCTGTAGTGGATCACCGAAACAGAAAAAATTCAAATAGATACTTTCCAACCAAGAATTGCGAACGGTCGTAAAGTAAAAATATTGCATGACAATGTAAGATCTTTCCAAGCCACCTCCAGATGAACACATAATAAAAAGTCTAGTTAATGTGGATGAATCGAATGATCGTTCAAAAAACATATTCTTAACGTTACGATACGGACAATGGATCACCTGAAACCATCAGGTTCATTTTAGATATGTAGTAATGGACAAGAAAAATATATTGTTGAAGTAATTGCAAAGGAGATGCTAAAAAAACTACTCAAAAAAATTAAGTGGTCAACATTTAAGATTTTTGTGGTTTCTATAAATACCAATAGAATTTTAATTGTTTTAAAAATAATCATTTGTGGAATATTTATGTGGCAACCTAATACGTCAGCAATAAAATAAAATTACACGATGTATTGATACAAGAATTAAATCAAAGTGAAAATTGAACCATTTTGAACATACAGAAAATTTAAAGCTGGCAATTCCATTGAATTTGAACATTTTAATAGCGAGTAACTCCTCCACCAGCTTCGATAGCGGCATCAAATTAACGCGGCGTACTTGGTATTAGCCTTCTAATTATTTCTTTGGGGATACGATGCCATTCTTCCTTCAATGAGAGCCTGCTCAAGCTCTTCTAATGTTTCTGGTGAGTTTATGCGCTTCTTTTATTGCCCGTTCAAGAAGATCCCGGACTGAGCGACGGATGTGGTAAAGTGGCTATATTATGTTCTTGAAAATACTCTTTCAGCATAAGTACACGCGTTATCGTGCATAAATAAGAAGTCTGTACCAACAGCACGTGCTTCAGGTTGCACATGCACCTCAAAAATTTTATCGATATATCACCAGGGAACCTCTAATAACAGAAAATGCAGTATGGCCATTCAGTGAAATTCCTGCCTAGACTATTGCGGAACCACCACCAAGAGGTAAACCTTTCTGGGCACACGAGAATAAAAATCGCTCTTTAGGCCATCTCCATAGACGAATTCTTAAATCATTCATCCACAATTTAAACGTCAACTCATCTGAGAACATCACTTGTTCCTAGTAACGAAACTGCCAGCGGAGATGTACCTGTGCATGCAACATCCTGGCTTGTCGATGATATCTATTCAACTTTGATTATTTGCTGGCCGCCTAAATTGTGAATTAATTTCACAAAATCGGTTTCATAGCGTTTGGTCACTTATATGAATATGTCAAGCTTCGCAAAGGTCGTTTTGAAGAGCACTGGCAGTTCTTGACTGATTTGGAAGCACTTGAAGCGTCAGAAATCGGTCGCCTATTGGGGTTGATGCGCGACTGCGACCTTACCCTGGTCTTTTTGTGATGGTGCCACTTTATTGATATCTCTTCTAGAGTCTCCAAACCACAGAATGACAAACAAGAAGCACTCTGGCAACATATCTCTGGGACCTCCCTTTTAACGACAGCGTTACTGCTCTTCTTAACACTTCTATCGACTTTAAATGCAAAAGCAAAATTCTAATGATAAGTAAAAATAAAATGTTGGCATAGCAACATTTTGACTTTCACACAAAGTAAAATTACTTACTCGTTGTCTATAGAAACCACGAACAAATGATACAAAGCTAGGATACCCACCGAGATAGTTGCATACTTGATTGATAAAATATAATAATAATTTCATCATAGTTGGCCTATTATTAAATTTAAAAAAAGTGGGTAATAAAAAATTTCTCAATTAAATTTGTTCAAGAGTGTTTATGTGGAGGTGGCTTGGAAAGATCTTACATTGTCATGCAATATTTATACTGTACGACCGTTCACAATTCTTGGTTGGAATATTTGAATTTTTTCTGTTTCGGTGATCCACTACAGCGCCGTTGCATCGGTTGCTGCTAACACCTTGGTGTGATATAAGTAACACAGGTGTCATCGCCTGTCACAATACTTTCCAAAAATTCATCACACCAACGTTGTAGCCTTCCACATATTCCATTATTACACCACGCCAATTAAGATATTGTAAACCTCCTGTTCTGACAAATGATATCATTTATTTTCTGAAGAAAATTCTGATATTATGATGGCCCCTCACTTCTCACTTCATCGTGCACATTTACCCCGCCAGAATTAAAGTATCTGTATAATTTTCTTGTGATTCCTTTATTTATAGCATTTTCATCAAAGTTTCACCAGTTTTCCCGAAAATTTCCCGCAACTAAAGATTTAACCGCTGACAGTATCTCATAACTGGATGGATTTTGTGAAAATTCATTAATTTTAACACAACGTGTAAAGTTAAACGTCAATGACTTACTAATAATTTGAAATTTACAACTTTCCTATATAAAGTTGTTTAGCGCAGATTTGCCTCACTAGGGACGTCCTGTTATAACATGTTCATGACTCGTATTTTTCACATAGAAGTTTATAAAGATGTTTACACAGATGCTAGTATGAAATTTTTATTTTTAATAATTTTATTCCTTCGCAATTTCCACTAAGATAATTTGTTGAATACTTATTCCTTCAATTTGGATATTTAGTTGTTCTTCGCCTGTGGTCATTACTTTTGTTTTATATTTTAGTTTTAATTTAATGCTGTTTGCAATTTCATAGCGCACAGATGTTATATTTTTTCGTAAAGTTATCCAACTGGGTTATTTCCAGTTCGATGACTTATTCTAGAAAGAGTAAAATCATTCATTATCTAATAAATTCACGGAAGAATATTTGTAATTAATATTAATTCTAAATCGAATATAAATTGGCTGTTGACCACAATGTTTTTTTCTTTTTGTGCTGTTGACTATCCACGTGTCTCTTAAATTCGAATCTATCCCAGAACATGGAAGCTTCGTCGCAAACTTCACAAATCATTTTACTTCCATAACTTCTGTATTTTATGAACTGATGATCGCTTTATCGACGTTCGTAAATGCGACATTATTAAACTGAACTGTACATTACACACAATCTTACAATCAAAGAAATGAGAGGTGTATGATCGACTTGAATAACGAAAGCTGATTAATGGTTCTTCTACAATAACATCCGCCAAACCCCTTCCACTTTTTCGAAACATACGCTACTGACTGAATGCTCGCAAGGCCATCTCTGTCGACGTAAACAGAATTGCTCTTACTTTTATTATTATGTTATTAATCACAATAGTTTTATATTTGTCACATCAAGAAACGCTAAAATTACCTTCTTGCCAATTTATGGTAGATGATCGGATGTACTGAGTAAGATTTTTCTTGGATTTTATGTATGTTTATTTGGAAATATTGGGACTTTTAAATGGATGGCCAGTTAATTTTGAAAAATTAGCTCAAGTTTCTTGAACTTGAACTTGAAATAAGAGCAATATATTTTTATTCTATTTTCTTTAAGTAAATGCTTAGTATTCATCCTTTTAGATGTGTTAAACTACGTAATTTTTTTGGAATCTGATTAGGTTTTACATATACCGTAGTCGACAAATTTTAATTTCTTTTTGCGTATATAGCGTACGCTTGTTATATCCAACGATGCCTGCTTTCAAACAGTGGACGGAGAAGCAGAGTGGTGGACACACACATTTAACATGCCCTATTCCCTAACTAACATTTACGGGGTGTACAACACTTATTTCTCTACGTGCGTATATTAATAGTCGATTTCAACATGCATGTTTTTACAACTCAAGAAAAGACACAAATCATAAAATGGTATTATGCCGGTAGACACGCCAATGTACCTGTACATACCCGATAACAACAAAAATATAAAAATTAAATGTATGGGCTGGTGTTTTAAGTAATTCAATTGTCGGTTCTTTCTATAGGGACATATCAGTAATGTCCGCCAAGAATTTTATTATAGGTTGGCAAACTGCCAAGAACAATGTGGTGGATTATATATATATATATATATACATATATATATTATCAATACCTTATTTACCGTTAGGTGTTAAGGTTAAATACAAAAATCAAACAATTCCTTAAAGTTACAGTACATTAAATCAGTAAGTGCAGCCTATCAGAATCTATCATTATTATTTTATTCTAATTTCGTTCCGTATATCATCCTTGCCCGTTCTTTCTTGTTGATTGCCATTCTTTTCGCCTCTCTCCCTGACATGCCCTTGGCTCTCAATATGTCTTCCACTTGGCTGTCCCACGAATTCCTAGGTCTACCTCTTGGTCTTCTCTGATATCGTCTTGCTTGCCATACTTTTCTTATTGTTCTCTCCTCTCCCATTCTTGTCAAGTGTCCAAACCATCTTAATTGATTTTGTTGTATATCTTCCTTCAGCGTCCGTACTTTAAGTTCTTCCCTTGTTTTGCTATTTCTTACTCGGTCTCTCTTAGTAATTCCCATTATTCCTCTTAAAAACCTCATCTCCATTGCTTGTATTTTGTTTTCCATTCGTTTCGTCAATGTCCAACTTTCGCTTCCGTATATCAATACGGGCTTAAATATAGTTTTGTAAACTGAGGTCTTAGTTTTCCTTGACACTTTTCTTCTTCTCAGGAACGAATTGTTCAAGGAGTAATAAAGTGCTGATGCTGCATCTAACCTGTCATTCAGTTCTGCCTCCATGGTTCCTGTTTTGTGTATTTTCACCCCTAGGTATTTAAATGTTTCTACTTGTTCTATTTTAGTGTCGTCAAGTTTTATTTGTAATTCATCATCTTTTTTCCCTATTACCATAACTTTGGTTTTCTCTGCGTTTATTTTTAAATTCTTCTTTCGCAACGCCTCTGCCCATATATCTAGATTACGCTGAAGGTTGAGCTTATTTTTCGCATAAATCACCAAATCATCTGCAAATATGCTCTCTGTTATTTCTACCGGTTCCATGTTGTAGTATCCCACCTTCATTTTCTTAACTTTCATTTTCGCTTCTTTTGTTACATCATCCATTATTATATTAAATAATACTGGGCTAAGGTTGCCTCCTTGTCTTAATCCCTCCGTCGTTACAAATTCTTCAGATCTTGTGTTCCTGGTTCTAACGTAATTTCTTGTGTTCTTATATACAGCTTTAATACAGTTTATTAATTTTTGCCCGACTCCTCTCCTTCTTAGACTGTTCCAAACTAGTTCCCTTGGCACGCCGTCAAAAGCTTTCTTGAGGTCTATAAAGGCCACATATATATTCTCATTGGTACATTTCTCTATTAATTGTTTCAGTGTGAATATGTGGTCCTGAACTCCTCTCCCCTTTCTGAAACCACTTTGTGAATCTTCTAACTGTCTTTCCACTGTTCTTTCTAGTCTTTTGGTCAGTATCCATTCATAGAGTTTGGCCAGCGTGCAAAGCAAAGTAATACCCCTGTAATTAGTGCAGTCCCGTTTATTCCCTTTCTTGAATACCTTTAATTTTGAATATTTATTTTATATTATTATCGAAGAAGAGTTAATTTATTTATCTTTTCATAAGAGTTACATTTATTTTTTTACATAATTTAGAATTAATATTTCATTTTATTTATACGCGGAAAATATAAGCTTTGTTGTACATCCTCATAAAAGTAATACACTATGAAATAAATATTTTTCTGTAAATTTTCGTGGGGAATTTTATACGTATTTCTAGGATGCGCTCTATAACCCTCTGAAGCAATAGACTTACTGACTAGCTATAATCTGACTGAATCTTTCTTATCGTACCCCACTTAATCTACTTGCATACATTCATTGGCAACCTCGCTATGTCTTTCTTTACTTTCCTCTCTTGCGTTCTTTTCCTCTTCTACTTTCGTACCAGAAATTAAAATTTGTCGATTACGGTATGTGATAATATTTTATTTATTGTAATTTGTACAATTGTGAATAATAAACTTTGATATCCCTTACAAAATATTCAAATACTTTAGATCTAAATATCTCAAAAACATATCCAGGTTTCTGTTTCAAACTTCTCCATAACGAAGGTTGCGACAATTGCAGGTATTTATCTTTTATAAATTTCATATCACCATATACAATATATCGATGAAAGACATGTTTGTTGTTATTATTATAATTTTAAAATGTCAATTTTGTTTTTTACAATTCAATGATTATTATAAAAATTACCAACTTCTTTTAGTTTGGTGACCTCTTAAACTAGAATAATTTATAAAAATTCAATACTTATTTTAGTTTTCTTTGAGAAAGAACGCGCTAAAGTACCAATGATTTAGTCGTATTCGGTAGATATTTTAAATTCCTAACAAAAACCAACCATAATTGATTTGTTAGTTACGTCTTGTGACTACTCAGATGAATAGATAAAATCACTTTTACTAAAGATCTTCGAAGATGTAGCGCCATACATAATTTAATTACGTAAAATTTGGGAAACGTGGATTTCACAAATTCATTTATGCTTTGCAAAAGCAAAACCGTTTTCTTGGCGGAAATCAAGTTCAAATTCTTGGAAACTTAATTATCTCTGAGTTGACATCACAAGATGTATTGAAGGTATGTGCTAATATGATCGTAAATATTTATTATGTATAAAAGTAACTTGATATGCGAAAAATGTAAATCTGCTATCCAACCGTGAAAATACGCTTAGATAATTATTAATTAATCAACTTTCTTCGTCGCTTCATTTATTTACCTTTCCATGGGTTCTGATACTTATAGTACGCTTAAACGAATTGGGTCACCCTAACTCTATAAACAAAGGTATAAATAACTAACGAAGTAAATCTTTAATTGCATAGTGTCTACCTTCTTTAAAAAAAAATGTTGAAACGGCGAAATAAAAAATGTGTTGACATCGTAGAAAAATTGAAAAGAAATACTGTTTATTCTCCTATAATAAAGAAAATAAATTTCTCTTTAAAAATGTGCGATAATTAAATAATGAAATGCAAACGATGGGAAATGTTTTGAAAGAGCAGCATTACAATTACATTACATTGCATTACAATCGAAATATGAGTATTCGTACTCTATTTCTTTCTCAATTTCTCTATGGCTTTACAAAGGGTTAAATTGTTTAATATAAAATTTGGTATACTGACTTGCAAAATAAGAATGAAATATAGAACTTATTATAGTCAGATTTAATAAAATACGTATTTCGATTTTACTCTATTATTTCTTGGCATTCAGGTAAGCTTATTATATAAATCTGATTCTTAGAAGTTTCATCACTTGCAGTTGAAGAAGACGCCTAAATAATTTCTAATACCTTCCATTGAAGTCATTATTAGAGTGGACCAATTCGGAGCGAAAGCAGAGGCGTGACTAACGAATTGGTTCCCGCATGGGAAACATTATTAATATCTAGAGATATACTATCACAAACGGTGCTGTTATTATGGTAGATACAAAAAAAATGTAAGACGGTTTTTCTAGATTATGAAAAGTTCTCGATGATACATATAAAAAATAAAATCTAAAATGTATGTAATTAGGTGATTAAAAAAAAATTACCGTCTTATGCGTTATCCGTGACTTGAAAATCTGGAGAAGCGCGATGAAATATTGTTAACATAAGGTGCGTCTCCACAGTTATTTCTCATCATTGTACACAAATCAAATAAGAACACTTCGTATTTTGTATCGGCACCAGTGTCTCTATCTTTATGTCTTGCGCTATGCACGTGGCGTTGCAAATTTGATTTTGTTAAATGGTTTATACAGGGTTGGCCATTTAAGGTTGCGGTTTTTGAAGTCATATTAAGCATACAAAACATTAATTTAAAAAAAATATTTATTTGTGCAGTTAAACAACAAGACCTGCGGTTTAATAAATCAGGTTTTCGAAGTGAGAGCCTCGAGCAACGATAACATTTCGCAGCCTCTTCTCAAATTCTCCACAAACTGCCTGAAGTGTGGCGTACGGTATCGCTTCTATTCGCCGCCGTATTGCCATTTCAAGGTCATCCAGGGTGTCTATACCATCACGATATACCGTATCTTTTAATGATCCCCACAGGTAGAAATCGCAAGGATTGAGGTCTGGACTATATGGTGGCCATGTTATCCCTCCTTATCCCTCCGCCTGTAAACTGTTGAGCGTCAAGACCAATGATTCTGTTACCGAAATGTTCTTCAAGAATGTTGAAAACTTCTTCCGTGCGATGCGGACGAGCCCCGTCTTGCATAAACCATGCATTCTCCACCATATTTAATCCATGCGCCACGGGAATAAAAGACTCATTAAGAATTTCACAATATTTTTGCAAAGTAACGGTTCCATTGACAATCACGGGACCGATAATCCCTGCCGACGAGATAGCACACCACACAGTCAACCGTCGAGGGTGAAGAGGACGAACAATTGCTAGATGTGGATTTTCTGTCCCCCAATGTCTCCAATTTTGCTTATTTACATAACCGGATACATCGAAATGTGACTCATCCGACCACCACACTCGTTCCAATGACATGCTGCCATTTTCAATGCGTTCGATGATTTCGTTGGCAAAATTGTAGCGTCGCTCCATATCAAACGGTCTCAATGGCTGATCGATCTGGATTTTGTATGCTTTAATCTTTAGATCTTGCTTTAATATACGCCTTAGTGTTGTACGGGGTATTTCAAGTTCTTGAGATGCTCTTGAGGTCGATGTTGAAGGTTGAGCTGTAAAGTGTTCCCGTACTCGTTCTATGGCTTCCGGTACCCGGATGGTCTTTTGACGTTCTCTAACAGTTGATCTTTCGTCTGCGGCAGATGCTGTTGCTTCAAATTTCACTACAATCCTAAGATATTGTCGGATTAGTAGACATGGAAACACGATAACGAATACTTTGTTACTTTTCTAAATTTACCTTTTTTCCTTACCTTTTTATAGTGTTTTCCGTTGGTGAGTTATTTCTCCCGAATAGAGTACGCAAGTGTCTTGCCGTAGCTGCAAAAGATTCCCCATTTCTATAATAATATTTTATTAATTCCACACGCACTTCCGTTGGATACGACGCCATCTTGAAAACTGACAAGGCAAATTTTTCATATATTTATTGTAAACCGCGCTTGGCCCTCTAGTGTAAAAAATATATATTGTAACGGGTGGGTTATCGATGGTTATTTTGTTTAGTTAAACTCTAAAGTAACACGACTTCGCAATGAAAAGAACTATTTTATTTCAAATGAACAAAACAATAACGAAAACTTCTAGTTGTCAAATCATATGTTACTGTGTGAATTGTCTTTCTTGAACATGCATCTCCGCCGTTGTTTTGTTGTGTTGCCGTGGTATATACTCTGTTTTACAGATGGCGCCAACATTAGTTATTTGTTTGTTACACTCTCCCCCTTTGCTTAACGAAACGTCTCGGGAGTTAAGCAAAAGAAAAGGACTCTCTAGAAACAACACGAGCACTTTGGTTTCACTATTTGTCGTGTACGGGTGCACTCGCGTTCACGATCCGGGGTGTAATTGTGGCCATCACTCACGCAATCGCGATCCACAATAGGTAAGTTGTTGCTGACGTCATCGGAATCCTCTTGGGTCAGGTCTTCTGTTGGCGTACTAGCTTGCATGGGAGGTCTTCCTCGCTTTCGCAATGGCCTTACAGGAATCGGGTCATTCTCGTTCTTATATATCGTCAAGGCTGATACATGATACTTTCCCAAGGTAATATCAGGTTTGTCAATGGACGCTACTTCGTAACTGGTTGGAGATATCACCTTGCTAACCAGGTAAGGGCCATCTCTTTTTGGGGCAAACTTCGAAGTATATGAGTCTTTAGCTTTACTCAGAGTATGAGTATTCACTAGAACTTTATCACCTACTTGAAAGGTTACTGGGAATCGGCGGTGTTGGTCTGCATTTCGTTTTGCTCGATCTTGTTCACGTTCATGGTTATCACGAGCTTCTCGCAAGATGACACTCAGGTTCTTTAAATATGGAGTGATTTGCGGAACAAAGTTATCATTTTCTACAATAACGCGCATGTCTCTATGCACGTCGTCTGGAGTACGTAGTTCTCTTCCAAAAGTGAGATACGCGGCACTGAAACCAGTGGCTTGTGAACGAACAGAGTTCATTGAAAACCGTATGGCGGGCAGCTTATTCTTCCAGGCAATGTGATCGGCTTTGGTTAGAATGGCAAGTTGAGTTTTTAGGTCTCTGTTCTTTCTCTCAACATGATTGACGGCAGGGCAGTAAAGTGGTATCAGCGACTGCTTAAATCCAAGGCAATGAGCTACTTGCTGCATAACAGAGCTCACAAATTGTACGCCGTTATCACTTACTACTCTACGTGGAACACCATATCTTAGTATGACCTCGTCTATCAAGCACCTAGCACAATTTTCGGCAGTGGCAGCCTTTAATGGGAACAACTCAATCCATCTACTTGAAGTGTCTTCAATGATGTAAATCCATTTATATCCATCGTCGGTTTCTGGAAGTGGTCCAAATAAGTCTATGGATAAAACTTCAAATCTTTGAGATTGTATAGGAGTTTGCAACTGTCCAGCGGGCTTCAAGTTCGTTGCTTTGTAACGCTGACAATCGTTACATTTGGAGATATATTCAGCTATCGATCGCCTCATTCCGGGCCAGTAATATCTGGTAGCAATTCTTTGGAAAGTGCGATCGACACCATAATGTCCTGCTAAGACGTCATCATGGTATTTCGAAATGATAGATTGTACCTGAGCTTTAGGCACAACTTGCTGGGCTTCTTCTTCATCCATTTCGGGGACGTATCGGAAAAGAATTCCATTGTTCATTAGATATCCTCTCTCAGTCCATTTCTGAAATTCGAAGTCATCTGCAGAATTATTGGTATTTTCGAAAGCTTCGATTATTTTACACCAATCGGGATCATTAAGCTGATCTTCACGAATTTTTGCGATAGTCTCTCTTGGTAAATCAATGGTTACGAAGTCGACTTCAGTATTCTCGATAACCGGGCGTGATAACATATCAGCTACAACATTGGTGCGACCTGGTGTATATTCGATGCATAAGTCGTATGATTGAAGACTCAATGACCATCGAGCTAATCGTCCTGATGGAGATTTTAGTGACATAAGCCAGCGCAACGGTTGATGATCACTTCTTACCACGCAAGCGCTGCCATCAAGATATCCACGAAACTTCTGTGTGACAGCCCACACTATCGCCAGTGCTTCTTTCTCAGTGGTGCTGTAATTCTGTTCAGCTGGTGTTAAGAGTCTACTAGCATACTCAATTGGCCTTTCGTCCGTTTCCTCCCCCTGGAGTAAACACGCTCCAAGCGCATAAGAACTTGCATCAGTACGTAAAATATAAGACTGATTAGGGTCAGCTTGACGTAAAATCGGGCTTGTGGATAGCAAATACTTAAGCTTACTGAAAGCTTCGCCTTGACTCGGCCCCCATAACCATTGTGCTTTCTTCTTTGTTAGCGATGTTAATGGCTTGGCAACTTCGGCAAAATTCGGTATAAAACGACGAAACCAGGAACAAGTTTGAAGAAAGGAAAGGAGTTGTTTGACGTTTTTGGGATCTGAACGGTTCATCACCACAGCTACTTTGTCAGGATTGGGTTGAAGTCCTTCTGGGGTTATAACATGGCCAAGATAGTGAATTGTAGAACAAGAAAAATTACATTTGGGTCTATTTAGTCGGAGCCTGAATACATTGAGACGGTCGAAGACCATCTGAAGATGTTTCAGATGATCTGGGAATATGGGTGATAGGATGATAAGATCATCCAGATAGGCGAGGATAGTAATATCTTGGAGACCTGAACGGAATCTATCCATTAACCTCTGGAAGGTAGAGGGTGAATTCCTCATTCCAAATGGCATCCGGGTATAGCGAAATGTTCCCAATGGACATATAAATGCAGTTTTGTCTCGATCACATTCACGGACCGAAACTTGATGGTAGCCAGACCTCAAATCCAAAGTGGTCATAAACTTCGTTGGACGAGCACTATGAAGAATATCATCGATACGTGGCAGTGGGTATCTATCTGCTTTGGTGATGGAGTTGAGTTTTCTGTAGTCTACAGTTAATCTGATACCTCCAGTCTTCTTTGGTACCAAAACCACAGGAGCGGCGTAAGGTGATTCGCATTCTTCTATTGTGCCATCAGAAAGTAGTTTATTGACTTCATGTTCTAATTCTTTTTTCTTACTTTCTGACATTCTGTAAGGTGGTACGGCAATTGGTGTATCCGTTAAAAGTGTAATTGTGTGTTCGGCATAAGGAGTTGCTTCTTGACTTGGTTGGAATACTTCAATGTTTTTTTCCAAAATGTCATTCAGTTGATGCTTTTCATCTAAACTTAAAGTGCATCCTTCACCAGTCCTGAGCTTAATAGCTTCCACATCTAACATATTTACATTGCATGGTTGCACGTAGTCATGTTCTTGTACAAATCTATGCGGTTGTGTGGGAGTATCGCCAAAAAACCAGCAATCATTTGGGACATCAATTACAATATTTGCCGCTTTGAGAAAGTCTGCACCCAGAAGTGTCCTGCTATGATCATGATTGGGCATGGAAATCATATTGATTATATGCTTTCTGTTTTGTACAATGATATGTAATTTAAAGACAAGTGCTTGTACTTCGGTTGGTTTGCCGTCGGCGAGTGTCATCTGCACCATTTGAGAAGAGTAAGGTACTCTATCTGTTAGTAGTAAATTTCGGAGTGTAGCTCCAGCAATGCTTGATTGCGCACCAGAGTCAAGGTATGCAAGACCATTGTGACCTTCTATATTGACGAAAGCTAGTGGACGCGATGATGACGTCACTTTTCTTTGCCGTTGCTGTTCGAAAGAGCTGCTCAAAAACTCAGTCAACATGGCAGACGTTGATTCGGAAACATCGTTCGGTTTAGAACATCGGGGACAATTACTTCGAATGTATCCTGGGGTTTGACATCCATAACAACTAATTGGTTTCGTTTCATTACCTTTTAATGAACTGGCAACTGCATTACCACTAGATGAGGATTTTCCAGATTCAGAACGCATGCGCGCAGCTAACTTGCGACAGTCATCTTTACTATGCCCGTAATTCTTGCAATATGCGCATTGCATTTTCGATTTCTTGTTATTTGATGTAGTTATGTTATTAGAATATTGCGCAGAAGAAACATTAACTTTTCGGAACGAAAGACTTTTTTCGAAAAATGTCTCTTCCACTTTCCGCGCTGCTTCAATTAACTCTTTGAAACTGTTAAAACTGTCACGCGACACTTTTTCTCTGATGTCCACATGTAGGAGACCATATACCATATCCATTTGCACATGTTCACTTATTTTTGAGTCTCCAGTTAATCGCGACAAAAGAGCACGGGCTCTACTCACGAATATGTCCGTTTTTTCATCACCTTGCACATTCGAGAAAAGTTCACGATATATTTGATGCGGTGGCTTTGAATAACCATACGCATGACGTAGAGAAACGATAGCCTGATCAAAAGTGATTATTGTTGACTTGATTCCTTGCCACCACGTAGCAGCAGAGTCGGTGAGTAACATCGAAAGTCCTTTCAACGCGTGAGCATCCGAAATGTTAAGACAGTCTTTGTACACAGTAATAGCATCAATGAATGCATCCACATTTGCATCCGGATTACCATTAAATCGCGACTTGAACGCAGAAAAATTACTGGAATTGATACTTACTGCAGCATCCATTGTAGGTTGTGTATTTTGTGTTAATGCTTGCATATTTGCTAGCAGATTCTGTAACATGTCTGGTGTCATAATAATTTGCTGGACCGTAGGTTGTTTTTCAGGTGCTTCTGACGTGATATCTGCCTTCTCCTGTTGCAACATCTTACCAGATCTCAAAAACATTAACAACACAATCACAAAACACTTTATTTCAGCCTTTATGCTTTGACAAAATGATCTAATTTATTGTTTATGGGTGGACTAATTCTATTGTCTTGTAGTGTACACTGATTTTATTATAACACTATTAAATCGAAGAAAAAATTCAAAAGGCACGAAAGACACTTGAAAGTATTGTTTTTAACTGCAGAAAAAAATGTATCACGGCTGCAGAAACTGTAAATTCAGTGTTCTAGACGCGTCAGTGATGGCAGTTGCTAAACGGTGTATTCGCACTACTTTTACGAAGAACCTGTTGTAATTCGAACTGACACAGTGTCGATTTTACAATAATTCTGTGCTATTGTTCTATTCACCACTCGAAAAAACAGATCCGCGAAAAAACGAAACTTTAGAGGCACACGTTGGGCAGTCAGTGTAACGGGTGGGTTATCGATGGTTATTTTGTTTAGTTAAACTCTAAAGTAACACGACTTCGCAATGAAAAGAACTATTTTATTTCAAATGAACAAAACAATAACGAAAACTTCTAGTTGTCAAATCATATGTTACTGTGTGAATTGTCTTTCTTGAACATGCATCTCCGCCGTTGTTTTGTTGTGTTGCCGTGGTATATACTCTGTTTTACAGATGGCGCCAACATTAGTTATTTGTTTGTTACAATATTATATTAATTTCTATATATACAAGGGAATAGCGCGATTTTTAAAACCGCAACATTAAATGGCCAACCCGTTATATATATTGCACACTAAACATTTTACATTTACCCCATTGTAAGATAAACTAGGATGGTTCTCAATAAACCTATTGACTAACTTTGATGATAGCGGTTTTTTTACTGTACGCTCCTTCAACATTATTATATACACAGAATACACTTTCCTGCTGCTATTATACGTGTACATACGATGACTGTGAACAATATACCAAGTAATCGTATGTGCGATGGGGCACGCGGGAACTAATTCGTTAGTCACGCCTCTGCTTTCGCTCCGAATTGGTCCACTCTAATCATTATTTTACTTACTAGATGAAGATTTTGGTGTGAGTAGAATAAATAACAATTTTTGCATGGTTAGAGAACCTGTGTATAGTTTAGCTCTGTCTAAGTGAAAAATTAATTTCTTCCTCTTGGCTTATTCTGGCCGATTCTGTAACATTGATTGTTGCAGTTTGTCTAGTCGAAATCAGTACTCATTCGAATCGAACCAATTATCACATGGGAGCAGTAAATACAGTAGAATGTCGTCCCAATCGCACCAAACTCTTAGCAATACTTTCTCAAGCCAAAATTCTGCTTTAGCGATCAATTGCGACATCTCGCGGCAATGGCTTTATAATTCATTTGATTAAACCACTCATTCGCCCTTGCGAGTACTTATATATTTACCAATTGCCTTAGGAAGTCGTTCCGGTTTTTCACTCTACCTGGAATAACTATCACAAGAACTCGCTCTCACAAAGAGAAATAAAACCCAATAAAAAAAACAAGAAATATATAGTATTAATTTTTTCGAACGAAAATAAGAATAAAATCACATCTTGTTAAAGCAATGAACCCAGCTTAAACGATCTAGTTAACCATATTTAAAGTCTAATTAATGCCAAGGTTGATTGTTGTTAATAAGTGTTGCCAACTAAAAATTTAAATCTCCAATAAATCGTATTGCAACGACTACCCCTTTATTAGAGCCAGACGAAAGTACTCAGAGCCAATAAAGTGACATTCTTATAATAAAAGTGAAGTAGTATATTTGAAGTAGAGAAACTTAATTACAATTAAAGTGTAAGTGTGGTTGAACGGTAGATAAATAAGATATAATATTTTAAAATTATGAAACTTTCTATATCACATATAGATATGTACTACGTGTTTTACTGCGGAATAAATTCCATATGGAGTCTAACTCTGGCGATCTGCTTCAAAGTATTATATTTAAATACGAGATTTCAATCCAAAATACTTGTGCGAGGAATAAGCTGATTTAATTGAGAATAAGAAAATCTAGCAGACTGTGGGAAACAAGCGTACAGTGATTATTTAGAGCAATTCTTTATCTTTCGTTTGACGTCTTGTTGTTAATGTTACGTTCGTTATAACTCAGCTACTTATTTTTTAACTGTAAAAGAAAATGGAATTAACCAGAGAGCACTTTCGAATCATAATTTATTATGATTTTAAAAGAGGTTTAAGCGTTTATGAGTGTAAAGAGAGTTTAGATTCAGTTTTTAGTGAACAAGCACCTTCCGTAGATACAATTTACCTATGGTATATGGAATTTTAACACGAAAGGAATTCTGTTCAGCATAAAAAAGGAGCAGCGCTTCTTTCTACAGCCATTACTGACAAAAACACGGCTGCTGTTAAAAAATAATTGAAGGGTACAATAAAGCCTCTAATGCTGTAATAGAGCATCAACTCAAGATTGGATCCTGAGCTGTTGAAACAATAATATACGATCACCTGGATTTAACAAAAAGTGTTAAGTCGTTTTGTGCCGCATCACCTTTCTGACTTCCAAGAAGTAAAGCGTGTAAGAATTTGCCATGAAACTTTGAATTTCGTAAATAATGGCGGGCACCAAATTTTTTCCAAAATAGTGACAGTTGATGAAATTTGTGTTCCCTTTTTCGACCTTCTACCCGCCAAGAGAGTCGAGTATGGATTCATGAAGACGAGGAAACTCCTGCAATGACTAAGTAGCAGGGAGCTATGAAAAAGGTTATGCATGCGGTATTCTTCAGAAGTACGGGCCTAGTAAATTCAATTTAGCTATATGGACAAACAACAGTCACAGCTAAATGGTACACTGAAAAATGTTGAAATGCCCGAAGTGTTCAGTAGAGTTTCAGACAAGAAAATTCTGCTCTATCATGATAATTAGAGTCGGCAAAGAGGGGCAAGTTTCAGTGTAGTGCGGAGGCATCTATTAAATATTTGAATGATTAAATATGTTCCACACTTGTTTGAGTCAAATGAGTACGGTGTGCGGAATAAATATTTTTCAGTGATGAAAACGACCGTTCCACATCGAGTGATACTATAGTTGCAAATTTAAAATAATCCGCCGCACATAGGTGTGAGTGAACATCACCCACAATTTGAACAGGATCCACAAACGACATCGAATCATTTTGTAATTTTTCAATTCCCTCCGCTAGTCTATAGTAGTTCGCGAATAGTTTTCAAATCACTTTTTACCTGACTATCTTGAAACATTTTCTGGCTTTTCTTGATAGCTTCGGCGTGCCTCGGACCGAATTGTAAAACTACCTTCTTTACATTATCAAAATGTCCGCAGTAGTAAATCGCAGCCTCTAGCCATGTTTTCCAACGCGTAGTAATAGGCTGTGGTGGTTCAGGCACTTTGGGACACCCTTCTTGAAATTTTTTTGGACCTTTTTGGGGACTTTAGAAGCACTGCCTTCGTATGAGCTATTAAAGCATTTACTCGTGGATAACATTTAGGTATCAATTGCGCCACAAGGTTAAGCATGGATTTTACATGTAACGTGTAACAGATTGCCACTCTCTTCTTTAAGAGATCAGCCTAAGGAAAGCATGTTAGCGGCACCGTCACTCACAAACATTAAAAGTCGGTTTGTTGAAACTTGAAATTTGTTCAATTCGCCCAACACCACTTTTAAAATTTCATCGCTAGTACATTTTGCAATTCTTTTGGAAGCAAGTAAGATGATAAGAGGATGATGGTTCAAATTCTTCCATTGTACGTATCATCATATTCACCACATAATGTTTTTGCCGATCGGTTGTTTCGCCCACACATAACCACATTTTTTTATCTTTCAATTCTGCTTTTAATTCTTCTTTCAACATAGTCACGAGCAGATGGCGTAACGTTTCTTATCGATGTCCATCAAGTCCGAATACTTGCTCCAGAAAGAGACAAATGTTTTTTGCTCTAGCCAAGTGAGCGATAGATTACATATAATAAAAAAAAACACTTTCATCAAATGTTAATTGTTTGCTGTATCGTTTGCGACGAATTGTAGAACAGTGTTTTATACTTTTTAGGTGGCGTTCACACTTCCACCTGCTGGTACACGTCAAATAGTCATCGTACCTTACACATTTAATTCTATTGGCTTCGTATTCTAAATCCGGCATACTTGCTATTACGTTTTCTAGTTTCTTCGAAATACGCCGTTTCCGAAACGTACCTAAATGCGACATTTTCTAAGTATGTGGGTACTGACATGCACTCACAACGACCAGTGGAATAATACTGGACAAGTGTGCTTTGATACGGACGCTTGAGTTTCCGTGCAACGCGCTTCTTTCCTCTACGTTGCTCTCGGCGCTGCACTGGAAATTGCCCCACTTTTCCGAGTCTAATGGTAATGAATTGTCCCATACGACAGTATGAACTCTCTAGTGTTTGGCTGGAAAAATAGAAAAGTAATAGAACATCCGCCGTACTCACCTGATTTAGCAATTTATGACTTTTGACTATTTTTGGGGCCTAAAAGCAATTTTCGAGGTAGAAGGTTTTTGTCTGAAGAAGAAATTGATACCGTAGTTGAAGCTTATTTTGAAGGTATTCCGAAAACAGATTGGTTGGGAGTTTTTAAGCAGTAGAAAGAAAAAATGGTCAAGTGTATCATTGCTGAAGGGAATTAGTTTGAGCATATTTAAAATAAAATCCTAGAAAATATTAACCGTGTTTTTTATTCTAAAGATTTTCAGCTTTTCCGTCATATGAGCGTCGACGTCTCACAGATTTAAAACTTCCGTTAAATCAAAAGTTATTACGTAAAATACATCCAACCTGCTGAAATAGTTTCTCTAAAAACCAGGTATCGCAACCGATCGTTAAGTAAAAATACAAGTAATATTTTTAGCAATTCACTCATAAAATTTTAAGTATGTGTTTATGTTATGTAAACTTACTCTAAATCAAAAACTGTATTCCGTATAATTACTGTAATAGGTAAATAATTACAGGATTATTTGCTGCAATTGACAGTAATCTAGTTAAAATATTTAATTATTGTTTCATTAGGAAATTATACCATTTTTCCAGTTGATAAGTTTCTTATTCAGTAAATATAGTTCGCCTTATAGTTGTAGAATTCATTAAATTTAAGAATTTTTTATTAACACTTCTACAATACAGAAAGGTGTTTATTGACTGCCAAAAGGATGTTTTACGAACACGTTAACCGCATATTAATAGACGGTTCATAAATATGGAAGTCGTATACTTCTTAATGTCTTATATATGCCACTAAGTGTGCTTTTCAGAATACAAAACATGCTTCTTTTATTAATGAATTATAGATCGCGCCCAACAATATAAAAGAATTGGATTAACGGAATATTAATGATACATCAATATGTACATATATTTGCAAGAAAGACGATAATAACTAGAATTTCGGAAAAGTATACAAAACAACAGATTCTAATAACTCAATCTTTTCAATCGTCATATACACCGAGTGAGCAATATTATGTACCAGCAGTTGACAATAGAATACTTATTTGTATTGATGTAATATTGGCTATTGTTTACGTTTCTTGATATTTGCCATTTCTGGTCGATGGTGATACAGGGCATTTTATATTTTTATTAAAAGTCGCAATTATTATTATTATTTCGTATGAGAAGCGAAATAGAAGTTTAGATATTAGTGTATAGATTACCTATATAACAAAAAATGGTCTTAATACTAATTTATACATTAATATCTAAATTTTTCAACCAGTTCAGAGCTGCAGGAGTTGTCTTGCTCAGCTCGTGGATGCCATCAGGGAAATTTCTTCTAGGGCAGTTTTTTCACTAAATTTGTCGAATTAGAATCCGAATTACTGCCTTATCCACAATAATCACAATCATATCTGACTTCTAGAGATTTTTTCTTGTTCTCAAACTTGAAAAATGTCTGGTTCGAAAGAGTTTCGGCAAGCAGTAAGCAACAAATGCTTATTTTGACGAGCTTCCGAAAGATTATTTTCTAAACGGCTTTAAAAAACTGGATTACTTGTATAGAATTGAATTGAATTATGTTGAAACATAAAATAGATTCCTTACACTAAATACAACTATATTAAATATACATTGATAGAACTTCCGTAAGTTGATTATTGTTTTTTTCTAAATCTTATTTACATTTTTCTTTGATATTCCTGTATATATTTTTTTTGACTTGATTAGATCATGGCATTTAACTGTGCGTTTGAATATGGATATTTGTTGTTCCTTCTGAAAAGAGAACTATATCAACGAGGGTATTATTTTCTGCAATGCTAGTATTATTTTCAATACGTACTGTTATATTTTGGTTTACCTCATGAAAGGATTTCTGTTGTTAAATCGTACACATTTTTGTTTGTATTTGAAAACTTCATTTCGTGGTAAAAACCTTGTTTTTGTACCAGAAATTGGATATTAAGTACTTGAAGGTTTTACCGTTGTAGCTATTATCGCAATTTTTGTATTGTCATCGTACAAGGCTTTTGCAGCTATTTATAAATGATCTGTATTATATTGTCATTGTATAAGGTTAGCAGGCTATTTTGTTTACATATCTAACATCTATATGTATCTATATGTGCGTGGAATTTCAATAGTAGGTGTAGCTAAGTTTTCGTGGACAATAGATTTGTAATTTAGATCTTTTCTTTGAGTGTATCCTTTCCATTAACTTCTAATCAGCTTAAATTTTTTGATTATTCTTTTAATTTTTCCCATTCTGGTAATTACATTTTGAATATCACAATTGTGCCGATATTTAGGCTGGTTGTATTTAATTAGTAATCGTAAAGTGGTAGTAATTAATAATTTTTTTCCATTTATTATATTTCTTATTCAATCAGATTTATTGTAGTATAGCTAATAATATTTTTGGGTATGCCGTTCATCTTTTCCTACATCAGCTCTATCTGATGATGTTTTGAAAACTGCGAATCTAGGGGTTTAAATTTATTTTTAAATTGATATCTTTGGTTATTCTTAGTTCAACGGCCAACGAGAGACAAGTGTGTGCTGGTAAGGTTCGTCGACATAGTTAATTTTTACGGCTGTATAAAAGTGCTGATATACTGCGATTTAGCCGGATTAAAGCCATATTAATTGTATTAGGCGGCAGAATTTAGTTTGTTGTATTACCTGAATTTCCCCTGAGCTTATAACGGTTTTTAAACTTGTCGACGACGTGCTCTCATTTTTTTCCTCTTAGGAGCAAAAACCTACCCCCTATTGTTGATAAGTTTTTTCCTTTAATGTCATATTAATTAGTATTGCATATTTAGCTAGGATTGTTACGATATTGTTTTTTTTCTTCATTCTATTGAAGAGGTCTTCGTAATAGGTTAAACCTTACACCGAGTATTTCTTTTGCAAGGAGGGTGAAGCTTTCACTGCTGCATATATACCCTACTGGTTTCTAATTGGAGACAATCCATTTTAAAAAATCTAATTTGGTAGATAGATATTTCTACCGAGTAGAGTTGTAAACTGAACTTTGAAGAAGGAAGCATCTGACTTGGAATTGCGAGTTTGCAGACAGGTTCCGTTTATTCTATTACGTGATCAACAACCAATATAGGATTGCAACATTTTCGTTCTATTGGGAATTATAGACACTTAAACTAAATTTTCTGCGTGAATGTTTAGTGTTTATATCATAATTAATGCTAGTGTCAAATGTCAAATTCTTAAAATTATAATCTAAAGTCTATTGATAACTTCTGATTTTGTTATACACAAGGTGATCGAACTTCATATATGGACAAGTGTCATGTCCAATTTTTCTTTAATTACTATCGTTGTAAAATTTCAAAATTTCATGTATATATACCGTATGTACAATTCAGACCAATGATTGCAATAATTCTATTTCTATATTTTACAATATCCCTTATTTTCTTATAAGACTTTAACCTGTATTTTCTTTTGATATTCTTTTTTATTAGTATTTTAGTGAATGTGTAAAACTGTATGTAAAATTCTCTCTAGATTAGGTTTTTATTACATTTTTTTTATCTCCAAATTAAGGAATTTTAATGTTACGACCAATTATTTAATCACTTCATTTTTTGTGTCTTTGACAGTATAATTCAAATTCATCTTATTTTTCTGAAATTTTATTCAGTTTAAACTTATTTTTTTTTATCTTGTGTATTTGTGCGTTTATTAAATAATTTACTATACCGGGTGACTCATAACCCTGTATAATTTTCAAGTCAATTTATTAACTTGTGCATTCTTTCAAGCAAAGTGGTCACTGGTAGATTTATTTTTAGTGTTAATTGCGACTTGTGAACCATTGCTTAAATACTGAATTGCTTTTATTTTTGTTGTTGTATTCTTTCAATATACCTACGCATTCATTTAATTTTTTATTGTACGATTACTTGTTGTTCAGGTATATTTGTAATGATATAATAAACCACATTTGTTACTGTTATTAAACTTTGGGTTTTATTTCTATTGTTATTGTCTGCTTGATACCTGTGGATTTATTTAGCTTACCGTTGGCAGTTTCTGTGTTAGCTGTACAGATTCAGATCACAAACACGGTGGTGCCTATTTTAAAAAGAACTTCTCCCTAGTTCACCTCTTAACTGGCTAGCATCTCAACCTAAAATCTCCGGGGCATTCGTGTTTGGTAAGTGGTAAGTTGATAGGGTATTAAGCTAAGTTGGAAAGGCGCGCGTAACAAATTGGGAAGGGAGCATGAGAAAAGGAGATTCAAAAGTAGAGATCATGAGTCTATATGGAAAATCAAATATCACAGCAGAAATATTGTGGTGTCCAACAATATGTTGGACAGGAAATACTCAAGTTTCCCTCAATATAGGGCAACGATAAGTATTTCAGCAAACTAAATAAAAGCAAAGAAAAGAAGACGAAAGCCAAAGTATGAATGGATTGAGGAGGTGAAAAAGAATTTTGAAGAAATGGTGCTCACCGATTGGAAAAAAAATACAAGGGGTCGAGGACGAATCCTAGGTGCGCACCGTGTATATGTGGGGTTCTAAATTCTTCTTGGTGGGGTCGTTAAATTGTTTTAAAAACTTTCTCAAATTTAATCGAGATAATCCTATTGGATATTTTCAACAAGAAATCTGTTGTTTGTTTTAAAGTTGACTGTTATTAACTAAGATTTTTTTAATTTAATTTTCAGTTATTTTATTTCTTATTTATTTATTTAAACTATACATCCTTATACCGTTAGGTGTCGGATTTTATTACTACATTTCAAGTCACTATTGCATTTATTCTTTCCTTCCACAAGTTTCTGTTCTGTGCCAAGTTCCTTGTTTCACACCATTGTATACCACGTTCTGCGGCTGCCTCTCGTACTTGTTCTTCCCATTGTATTCTAGGTCTTCCTATTCTGTTCTTTCCCTGTACTCTGGCTTCATACACCTGTTTTGAAGGTCTATTTTCGTGCATCCGGTGCAAGTGTCCTAACCAACCCAGCTGTCTTTCTTCAATAACTCTCTTAACCGATTTCAGGTTCCTTCTTTGTAGTATTACCTCATTTCTAATTCTGTCTTTCCTTGTAATTCCTTCAATTTTTCTCAGGAATCTCATTTCTGCTGCTGTTATTCTGCTTTTGTTACTACTTTTTTATATATCTCTGTTTTTATTTCCTTTGATACTTCCTTTTTTTCAAAAAATGTATCTTTAAGCATGTTATAAATTATTCCTATCTTTCCTATTCTCTCTGCTATTGCTTTATCTACCCTTCCATTTTCTTCTATTACTGTGCCTAAATAGTTGAAACTTATAACTTGTTCTAGTTGTCTTCCCCCTAAGCATATTTTGTATCTTTTTCTTTCCTGCCATTATCATCGTCTTTGTTTTGCTTATGTTAATTTCCATGTTTATTTTTCTGAATTCTGATTGGTATATATTTAGATTCTGTTGTAGATTCTTTTCTGAATCTGCTACTACAATCATGTCGTCTGCGAGCAATAATTCGCGTATGGCACTTTGGTGCATTTTCCAGCTAGCCACTATCAGTTTCTCAGATCTCTGTTTACAATTTTTTATAACATCGTCCATTAATATCGTGAATAGAAGAGGGATAAGAACACAACCCTGTTTTAATCCTATTTTTGTTTCAAATTCTGTTGATTCTTCGTTATGTGCTCTAACTTTATTTTTATTACCTTTATACAGGGCCTTTATTGTATCGATAATATATCCTTCTATCCCCCTGTTTTCTAGAGCTTTCCAGATGTCTTCTCTTTTAATTCTATCGAACGCCGTTTGTAGGTCGATAGAGGCAGATATGTATTTCTTTTCCTTTTTTCAGAAATTTCTCTCCTAATTGTCTAACTATGAATATTAGATCTTGTGCACTTCTACCTCTTCTAAATCCATGCTGTTGTTCTTCTAGTGTTGGTTCTATTATATCCCATAGTCTCTTTTCTAGTATCCTTGTTAATACTTTTCCAGGTATACTAGTTAATGCAATTCCCCGATAGTTTGCGGATTCTCTCATGTCTCCTTTCTTATAAAGTGGTAGTATTATTGCCATATTCCAATCTTTCGGTATTTCCTGTTTTGTTAATATATCGTTCAGCAGCTTACAAAATTCAGTTGTTGCTTTATCTCCCATATATTTTATCATATCTGCTGTTATTTTATCCTCCCCAGGTGCCTTTCCCGATTTCAGTTTATTAATGGCTTCTATTACTTCTTCTTTTATAATTGGCTGAATATTTGTTTCTCTACTATATTCTACTTGTTTGTTTTTTTTCTTTCTCGTGCGCTTCGCTATTTTTTTCTGTTAGTTCTTTGAAGTGCTTCCTCCATCTTCTCATTATTAGTTTTTTCTCAGTTATTATGTTTCCATCCTTGTCCTTTATATTTTTCAGTTTTATTTGTTATTTTTTATTTCTTATTACGTTTAATTATGTTCAAAGTTTTTATTTATTTGATAAAGAATCACTAGTTAGGTATAGCAAGCGCCAAATAAGATGGCGAGAGGAAGGGGTGTGCAAAAGCCATTTTTATAGACGTCCACGTTATATATTTTACTCTAATAAATTATTAATTTATTAAATGATAGAGTAGTTGTAGTTTACGCCACCTATGGTATCTTGCAAATTGATGTAAAACTAAATACAAATCTCCCCAATACTTCTAATCCTGCGCGAATTTACCCCTCCGCTCGCTAACTTATCTGGCGCTTGTTATACCTGACAAGAACATTATATACTTGCTGGAGAGCATTCGTCTTGCTTGCTTTTCCTGCTATTCTAACGATTTTATAGAGCCAATTTCTTCAAAGCAGTAACTGTTTAGTGCTACTATAATTGTGATAATTACATAATTCTTTAAATTTCTGCGAGTTTTGTCTATATTGTTTAGTCAGTTCTTAATTGATCACAATATCCACCCTTCGTCCAACTAATTTCTTTAAAAAACATGACTGAAAGTTTTCTGTGTCATGTTCATAGTTTACAACAGATTATGTTTATGAAGTATACATGCATATCTGTGAACACACCCGAGTGTTGTTCGATACTTAATTTTTTTAACTGGTACACATAAACCTATTTCTGTGACTTTATTATTCTCTTACCGCCATTGAATTTATTCCTTTAAATATTAGATACGTATATCATCAAAGATGAAATCTGCATCTGCGTCTCTGGAGAGGGATATGCTTGGACATGTTCACATTTTTTTAATAATATTTTATATACTTTTGTATTATACAAAACTGGTGTGGTTTTACCCACTCATGTATGTTTCAATTATTCTCTTAAATATTTTCTTGAGTTTATTTAATTTATCTAAGATTAATTTCTTACAACTTATAATAAAATATTAAGAATAACCTCGTTGCGGACGTTCATCACTAAGTGACCGTTTTTTTTTAATATTAAGGGGATGTAGCATGCCTAGAACTCCACCAAATCGGATTGTTTGAAACCCAGCCTGCCGAACAGAAAGTAGTCATTAAGCCCGAAGAGAAATCTATTTTCAGCCATAACAAAAACTTGCATATCGAAGGTTGCTAATCTTTATGTTTCTTACTCTATAAAAAATGAGATATTAATGTTAATCATCAAGGACAAAGTTTTAAATTGGCAACGCAGGACTAAAATGTGGTTTAGGCTGAAGAGATGTCCCTGCTTAAAACGCTTATTCCTTTACCGTGGAATATAAAGGTGAATCACTTTCATACACGCTATATAAGCGTCATTTAAATTGATGTATCGCTGAACCTTTCTAGTTAAAAACTTTATCATCGCATGAATTCTATTTTGGATACTTCGACATGATTATACTTATTCGAGTGCTATTCACATATTAATAATACTATAAGCCTGAAACTTTATCTCGCTCTCTTAGTAGATTGTGCAGTATGTTATATTTGGAATTTACTGCAAGTGAGAATTAATGAATATTAAATCACATTCTTACATGTAAATGTCGACTTATATGATGCGTTCGTAACTTCAATCCGACAAACTAAGTTTGTACCAGTATGCAGAATACACCCTTTCGCGACAACGAACTTCCTGGTAATTAGGTTAAATAAGAATTAAGAAATACTGAAAAAAACAAGTCAATCAACGGGAGGAAATGTACAGACGGCGTTTCGTTCTGATTGGAACTTTTCAATGCACGGTATTCCTCGAAGACGGACATTGCTTTTTCATTTCTATACTTTCTGTATATATAGTTAACATTTGGAATTTACTGCAAGTGAGAATTAATGAATATTAAATCACATTCTTACATGTAAATGTCGACTTATATGATGCGTTCGTAACTACAGTATGTTATAGTTGTTTTTAAATATAAGTTAGTTCTAGAATATATAATTCTTACCACGTATTATCTTAATAGTAATTTGCGTAACTCTTTGCTCTTAACGAACTGTGTCACATTCTTTCTCACACTTTTTCTATTAGTATTAGACCAAATTTCTTGTATTTACTTTTATACAGAAACTTAATAAATTCTACTTTACAAAAAATGCTAAAGATGTTACGTTAGTTGCTACTGTAATGGTACATTTAGTATTTTTTACTTTTTAAATTACCACTGTTTATGAACACCTGTGGAATTAGCTCTATTTGCATATATAGTTCGCTGTTTTCGTGTAAGCTGTTCTTGGAACAGGAAAAGTACGCAAATTTTTAATATAATCCTTCCTCGTTTCATAATTATGTTAATTATGTCAAAAATTAACATTTGCTTTGATTAGGTCACTGAGTTCAAATTAGGTTAATATTTTTTCTCCAGCTTTTTTAG
The DNA here is from genome assembly GCA_935421215.2 of Melolontha melolontha. NCBI lineage: Eukaryota > Metazoa > Arthropoda > Insecta > Coleoptera > Scarabaeidae > Melolontha > Melolontha melolontha. The sequence continues at coordinate 52,772,539 of OW285243.1, forward strand.
TAAAACAAATTGCTGCTTTTCCTTTTTATCTTTTTGAGGTAATGCAATAAAGTTAATATCTTTATTATGTTGTATACTCTTTATAGGCGAAGTTTAACTACACACATTGTAGATACTGTAAATTAAGAGTTTAGCTGAAGACGAACTTTAATACATAGTGAAACTTTAAGATTACTTTGTCATCCCTACCTCAATGTTAATATTAATGTTGTTCACTTTGTAAAGCAGTTAATATGAACATTTTCTTGTTCACATTACTGAAATGTTCATATAATCGCTCGGTTTCGTTAGTGTACATTTATTGTACTTTTGCTCTGAGTAAATTTTGTTGCTTTTAATCAATTTAGTTTACATTTATATATAATTATTTAACCCAATAGCTCCAGCAGCAATTGTTATTATGACGGAATCGAAAAACATCTGACACTGTTTATAAAGTAGATTTCCACGACTGAATCTATTAGGTTTCTTCGGATATTTTGCCGAGTATGCATTTTTGAATCTTCAAAAGTGGATTTCAGCAGTGAAAATCTCCGTTACAACACAATACATCTTTACGAAGAAATGACACGTCGAAGAACCAGGAGCTACAAGAATCTGCGTAGTCCCGCTAAGAATTCAGAAATGCATATATGGGGAAATACTCGAGTAAATCTTCTGACACGTATCGGGAAACTGCGAAATGCTCGCTGCGAAAGTATACCGAAATTAGAATATGATGGGATTACAATTTCGACAACCGCTGCATATAAGATAAAACGATAACTATCTGTTATGACTGTATGAATGCACATGCCATAAGTTAAATATTTATCTCCTTCGTCGAGGAAGACCTAACCGGAAACTTTGAATCAAGCAACTTTCTGAAGAGAACGGCAGTAAGTAACGAGAAAGAAAAATAAATTCTTAAACAAACTATTGTCGACAACTACGGATGAACATATAACTAAGCTTGCTTATCGTTTCTCATTATATTGTGAAATGCATTTTGCCTGTAAATGTTCTAATTTATAGTTTCTTAACGTGTGTAATCCGCCGTAATTTTAACTAAATTGCAAATCTCCACAAGCGTTTCATTTTGTCGAGTCAAGTTGTTGAATGCTTGTCAAACAAATTTAATCTGTAATTAATTAAATTATTGTAAATTACTGTAGCAAATTAATTATACACTTTAATTAGTTAACGTTAATTGTTAATTTTAAGAAATATTTAATTTCATTTTGTTGCTAATACCTGTTTTTAGATTAGAAACTTAGACTTTATTAAAAATATAGAAAAGGATTCATATTTTATTCTTTTTATATTCAAATGAAAATCAAAATATCTTTACAAATATAAATTTCTAAGAGGCCTCTAACTCTATAAAATAAATATAAAAAAAGACAAAATAATGAAACCGGTCTCAAAATGAAGCAAATTTATTATAACGGGTGTAACGAAAGTTTTGGGACTATTTCGAATAAAAATTATGCACCTTCGGAAAACTTTACTATTTAGAATTTTTCACATAACATATAACAAGATTTGTACTTTGTAAACTTAACATTATAAAACACTTAACGATCCTAACTGTTCAATGCGACGCAGTTTTGCTCGAGCGCCGTGCATTCTGAAATAATAAAGCCCATAAGGTCCCATAGGCCCATAGGCCTAGCTTGAGTCAGGTTTGGGGGTTATGCGCACGGGGCAACCTGAATTGCGGTCGAGATAATCCCTACCTCTAATCCGATGCATGAATTGCGGTCCAAGAATATTTAATAAATGAAACTTATTAATTTATCGCACGAATTGCGGTCAAAGAAAATATAAATACTTACTTACGAAAATGACTTCTTATTATGATACATTAGGTAAAATGAAAATGGGAAAATATTTTTATAGAATACTTATTCAAATTTGAGTTTAAAAATTAATGTAACTATAAAAGAAATTATACAAAATAAAATTATATAAATATATATTCCTAGAATTTTATTTTATAAAACTAATACCTTATACAATGTTTCTGAATTTATATGCTACACATTTTATAAAGTTGTACCTGCTAATTTCTTTTGTACGATATTGCATTATTTTTGATTCGAGAAACTTTTGTTTATTTATAATATCACGTCGTATGTATCGATTTTCATTTTTCATTATTGAATTTATTTTAATATATGTGTCGGTCTGCATTTTTTGTAATGTTTCTAAAAATGTTGCTATGTTTGTGTGCGGAGACGGACCATAAGCACTAAATTTCGAATGGAAGGATTCGCATGGGTTTGTTGTTCTTAACAGTGAACTTGAAATGTCTGACCACAGTTTGGGAGGGAAAATCGATGAATTGTCTATATAATTCTCTACAAAATAGTCACAAAGTTCATCTATTCTTCTGTCTTCAGGTTTATCCGCCATAAAGTCTTCAACAAAGGAATTTTCCACTTTCACTGGAGGCAAAAATATTAAACCAAATAGATTGTGTAACCAATCTCCGATACTTGAAGTAGTGTCTTTTATACTCGTTAGTAAGTCCCAATTGCTGAATTTTTCGCCACCTGTAACAATTACATGTTTGATAAGTATGATTATTTTAAACTTTTCCTTTTTATTAATTAATTTTCGTTACTCACCAACATTGACTCAGATGAAATCTGTAACCAATTATTCTCACATTTGGAAAGCATTCTAACGAACTTCTATGAATAGCTTGCTCGAAGTCCATCACTATATTTTTTGGATTAAAGATAAATCCCATTTCCATGCTTTTTTCGGTTAATATTCGGAACAGCTTTGTGTATGTAGCTTCATTTTTATCTTTCAATAAGCAAAATGCAACAGGAACATATATTTCATTTTTGAAATCGTGTATAGGAAACAGTTGCAGGAAAAACTTTGTGCAATAATCAAATGTCCCATCGACATATAATAGTTCTTGTTCGCACATAAACTCAATATTGCTATAACACGAAAAAGCGATAATATTTGATTCACTGTTATTAATAATCTAGAAATTTTCTTCTTTAGTCGTTTTAACGGGAACAATTTCTAAATAAGTATGAATATCACAAATATTTTTTGGTAAATTTGGAATTAATTTTGCCCTAGTATGACTAATGCTTATTCTTTGCCTATTAACAAGGTCGTCGTTTCTATTATGATTATGAAATCCATTTTTTTTGGAAAATATAAGGTTTGCTCCTAAAGTGTACACTTTTGCTAAACAATTTTTATTTGTACAACACCACACTAATTCACCGGTCGTTTTAAGTTCCCAATAACGGCGAAATTTAAAGTTCTCGTAGATAATTAAGGGCTTCCCTTTTTCACTTGATATATATTCCATATTTATATGAACGTCTACACTACACCACAGATAAAATAAAAATAAATAAATTTGAAAACTTTCTATTACTCCAACAAATATTAACAATACAAATGGCATTTATAACTAACTGATATTCTCGGGATTACCTAAGGGTAATTAGGATAAATATCTATTAACCGCAATTCAAGCAAGGGATTACAATCCCTTTTTAATGACTTGGATTATTCATGTACTGTAACCGCAATTCGTGTGCGCCCATGCGCACGAGGCGCGCAAGGTATGTTTTGCGCTTCCAACCATTGCTTTGTATCTCTGGCGTAATGACTTGAAGCCAAGTCAAGCCAAAACATATCATCATTTGGATGATGTTTATTGATGAAATCAACCTAATTTGCAAGCAACGTTGAATGTAAAGATTGGCGCTTACTGATTTTCCTCTCACATGCCCTAGTCGAGAAATACCTGCCTCAGAAACAGCGCACAAGACTAGGATTTTTTCTGAGTTTTGCCTTTGTTTTATAGTTTACTTCATCAGGAGTCTCAACCACATTTCTTGTGTAAAAACCAGCATTACCCGGAGTTTCCGCATTGCTAAACGGAAAATACTTTTCATCATCAATAAAGATTATTTTGTTTCCAGCAAAATGCTTTTGTCTCAAGTTTCGGCAATGTCTAGGAATTCTTACAAGTTGAGCTGCCGTTTATTTTGGACACTTTTGTCTTTTTATATATTTTCAGTTATTGTCTTTATTTCTCTTGCAATGGTGGTGTTAGAAACATGAAAATGTAGCTTTAATTTGTAAGCGATACTGCTAAAATTGAGAAGAAAAATTACGTGTGAAATAAATATACTCTGTAACCATGATAACACATGGCCATAGCTTACTCTTCAAAACTGTATTGGAAGAAAACGTTTTAAAATAGTCTGAAAATTTTCGTTACACCCGTTACTATCAATGTACATAATTATTTTTCCAAATAACTACCATTTAGTGCAAAACATTTCTCCAAAGTTAAATCTATTTAATCATTCTGTCAATGAACAAACTCTCTTGTTTACTATTGATCCAAGAACATGATGAACTTGAAATTCACGTTTGTTTCGTACAGTCCTGATTTGGCACATTTAGATTTCTGGTTGTTCCAAAGTTGAAGGTATTGAAAGGTCAACAATTTTCATCAGACACTGAAGTTCGGGCTGCTGTTTGCAAATGGATCAACAGTAAGATCCAATCGCAAACAGAAAAAGAAATTTTATAAACGAACAGAGGGTCTAGCAATGGGGAACCCATTAAGCCCCTTATTAGCCGTTAATTTCATGAATAATTTATAAATTAAAATAAGTACACATCCCTTGTTTAGTAATTGTGCTTATTGGCGTAGGTATGTTGACGACATATTAATTTGCTTTAATGGTTCAGATAGACGATTAAAAATTTTACATAATTATAGCATCACTATTCACCCCAAAATAACTTTTACAACAGAAACAGAAATAAATAAAAGCATTAATTTTCTAGACTTAACCATAACACAAAACTAATAAACACGAATTCGTTATATACCATAAGTCAACACCTACAGACATCACAATACTCGCTAATTCATTTCATCCTATAACACAAAAATTATCAGCATACTACCAATGATGTATAGATTAATTAACGTACCTATGAGTACAAATAATTTCGACCTCGAACTAAATTGGATATACAACAATACCATTAAACAATTGTTTAAAGATTGTAAACATTTTTCCACCATCATTTATTCTCAATAATTTGAACATAAATATTCAAACTTATATTTTAAATATTCAGTATTTAATCCACCTGATGAAGCCATTGCATGACGAAACAATATTGTAGTGGATTTAGAATAAAAAATTTTGAAACTAGAAGTTTAGTACTTATTTCGTATCGATATAACAGATTTGTTGTGTCGATGGTATTTGTAAGTGCTCTAACAAATATCATACTTCCTCAACTTTAGCCCTTATGACGTAGGCTTTACTAATAAAATTGTAGACTTCACTGCCAACCAATTTCGGAGGTTCTTTAGGGACGAGGCCACTAGATTCGAACTGTCAGCATAAGGCACCAAACATTATTAAATCATCCGATTTTCATATCTCTGCCGACTTATTGTAGGCAATGTTAATGCTTACATCGAAGGGTAGTAAAGCTCTGAAACACTTAATTATTTTATAATCACTGTAAATATTATATAGTTGTAACTAATAAAGTACCAATCTAGTATTTTTGAATTCATGTTTTCTATTTAATTTTATTTATATGTACTGATATTATTACTTGGTGTTATGAGACCAACTTTTATTTTCGGTATGCTGTCGATTAATCTTATTACAGTAGTTTTCAGTTTGTCATTATTTTTCATTATATTCGGTCTCAAAATGTTTTATTGGTCGCTTAATATTCTTTAATACAACATAATAATTTGTAGTGTAATTGTAAAGAAATTTCTTCCGTTTCTATCATCGTAATATGAACGAACATTTGACTTTCTTTATTAGTGAGTACAACGATTTTATGTGGATTATGGGATGTTAATTAATTCTGGTTGAACTAATTTGAATAATGTAGTTTACAGTAAACTTCTCCGTAAGGTAATTATCCCAGTTTAAATTAGTGTTGCATTTGTTAGAAAATTTAGATAAAACCGCAATTACTGTTGCGATGCAAAGTTCGTGCCTTTGTGATTTCTGTAGAAAACTACTTAGTTTCCCATGCATTTCTATTTGAGTAATTAATTTAAATAGTGAAGATTACCATAGTCCTCTTTCTATGTATATAAATTGGCATTACAGCCACTATGGATAATCTCTGTCTATTATCATTGCTCTAAATGATGTCTAGACATACAAGTTTAAGTGAATTTAACTCTTTACATATGTGTACACATTTATTTTTACTTATCTAAGCGTATGGTCAAAAGATAATAATTACAAATAAATTAATATCAAACATCTTTTATCTATCACAAATTTTATGAAAATTGTTAACTTTAGTAATTTTAATGGAAAATAGGATAATAACAATAATACTTTTTATTGAAACATAATAACATGTAACAAGAGTAAAAGTAAAAAAATAAAAAGTGTATAAAATTTAATAAATAATTATATCAGTTAACTATAAATGAAGTAATTATTCTAAATTATAATGTTCAGGATTTATTAAAAATTTGTAAAGCAACGTTTTAAAGATATTAGGATTGCCTATCTTCTTTAGTGTAATAGGTAAGTTGTAGTATAGCCTTAAGTTAGCATAATTTTAACACCTTCGATAAGCAGTCTTACGGCTTATGTTAATTAGTTTTAGTAAGTGTGTAGGAAGGTATTATTTTCCAATAGGCGTTTGTGGTTAAATACAAATATTAAAATTTCAGAAACATAAATACGGAATACAGCAGATGTTTTAGCCTAAATATGCACTTCCTTATGAAAAATATGCAGGTAAAAAAATAAGAGAAATGTTAGAAAATGGAATACTGTAGAAAAAAATATTCTATTAAGTTTACTACAAGTTTATTTAGAACATTTTACAACATAATTAACTATGAAAACAATTTACAATCACATATTTCTCAAAGTTTTCAACAGAAAAATTGTGACGCTTGTCTGAAAACATGTATTTATATATTGAAAAGGTTTCTGACTTCTTCTGCAACACGCTTTAGTCCGTGCGCAAAGCAAGTTGTGTGAATTAAATTTGGGTAAAAGATTTTCAAGTTGACAGCTGCCTTCACCATGTATGGTGCAGCATCTGTCAAAAACAATAGAATTTTCTCTGTTGGAATGGATTCCGCTAAGAAGAAAGTTGCCAGTTCTCCCTGTATAAACCTTGTTATTGTCAAATTATTTGCCTTTTCCAACTGTTTGGATGAAATTAAATAAGATTTTGCTGGAACCGATACGTTAAGGATACCAATCATTACTATATGTCGGCCCACACTATCAGTAGTTTCATCTATGCATATTTAAAGATAATTGTTTGCAACAACCTTCTTAATGCTATTCAATGTTTCTGCATAGATACAGGCAATATATTTTTTTCTTAACATGCTCTCGTCAGGATATTTGTTGATGTACTTTTGCAAAAATAACTTGACATTTAAATAGTTTAATTTATGTAGTGGAATATCTGCCGACACATACATTTGACACAAATCTTCATTAAATTGTTTTTGTTCCGATTTCTTGGAAGATGACGGCAAACATTTCCGGTAACTAATTAATTAATAAGAGGATATAAACTTAAAATTTTACCCACAATCTTGCAGTATGCTACGCAAAACACTTTTTCTCCATCCATACGCAATTCTGAATAAGGTGCAATTCATCCAGACACAGTCGCTATTTTCGGAATTTTTGCTATTATATATCACAACTCATAACTCACAAGTTTACACTTCGAAAACCCAACGTAGAATGACGTTTAAAATAAAATTATTTTCGAATATGGGAATAAATTTCTCCGAACAGCAAAGAAACACATATACTCCTAATTTTCTGGTGAAATATATTTTTGTATTTATTTAGAAGTTTTAAGGTATTAGCTTTTCCTGGAATTTTGTCTCGGCTTGGATGTATGGGAAGAGCATTAATAAATTCTTGGAAACGCTTATCGGAAAAGTAACGGGAAGAGGCTTAATAAAATGCTATTTTTAATTTAAAGAGGGCTCTTTAACTTTTGTTTGTTTGTTACATATTTTTAGTAATACCTATAATAAATTTGATTTAGTAAATAAATAAAACTCGGATACTTAAAATATGCAAAAATGCTGAATTACTACAAAATATGCACATATGCAAATTTATGCAAACTGCGTATAATCCGGCCTTTAGTTATAACCAAGTTGTAGCATAACAAAATTTTTTTGTAAAAATAAAACTCAATTCAACTCATTACTGCCACCTAAAAAGATATAGTATCAAATTTTAGGTGCGGATATTTTACGCGTAGCACCTCGTTGCTAACTATCTCGCGGAGTATATGAACGCGAAAGAACTCATTGATATTCTGCTGATATGATTACTCCACCTGAGACACTTGTAGATAGACAGGAGCAAAAGAGTTACATAATTTCGCACACAATAAACATAGTTATTGAGAGATAAAGCAGCAGGTCCATTAAGTTCTTGGGTTTTAAATAAAACTATATTTGTTGTATTATGAATAATGCTTAAGTTGTTAATTTTTGGTCATTTTTCAAGACTTGGCATAAATCTAGAACCAACATCGATAACGGTCGTAGGTGAATCACCAGTCATAGTTAACTTTCAATGAGTTATTTTCATTTCAAGAACTTTCGTCAGTATAGATATACTTAAAATAGATCACAAACAAAGGTGGTGCTAAATGCCGCCCTGCGGCGGATCGCAATTTATAACAGTTTGCTTTGAATTTGCATAAGTATCGTTAGAGGTAATCTTCATAGTTTGCTGCCTAGATGAAAACCACTCTAAAGCTGTACCTGTCACCCCGTAGCCTTTGACAGAAAAAGAAAAACTCTGCAGGAAATACATTTAATTCAATATTCAATATTTTTGTTCCTAGAAAATCCGCGCTAATGACTATTGACAATATTATCTTATATTATAAAAATCAAAAATATTCCATTTGTTCTCTATAGACTTACAAACTACATAATCGATTATGACAAAATTTTGTGTGTATGTCCCTTATGTTGTGTGGAAGGATGTTTTCATATTTTGTTCTCCAAATTTTATCGGCAAATATTAAAGAATTAAAAATATGTGAAACATTAATTTCTATAGAATTTCTATATCATAATGTCATTTTAAATACTTATATAAAAACCATAACACCATTATATAAAAAACAGACCTTAAATCGTCAAATAAAGAAAATCTCCTGTGCATATATATGTATTGTTGCGGTCCTTGAAAATTCAGACACTCGATTTGGACGTGAATGCAAAAATTTAAAATTTTGTAATGTGTAAATCAAATTTTCATCAGTTATTTTGATGACAATTTCACATTTGACAAATCTATAGTGAGTTTATTTTTTAAACTGCCGCAACTATCAGAACTACAAAAATCTATCGTCAAAATTAAAAATTAATTTTGAAGTAAAGTTTTGTATTCTGATATTAGAAATGATATTTTTGAAATTTAAGTAAAACAGAGCACTATCTGCAGTATTGTTCATCTTTTTTTTTTAATTTACTATTTTTGAAATACATTTTGCATTCCACGCCAATAATTACTTTGAGTAGCGTTTAAAGAAGGTTTACACCGCTCAAAATGTTTTTGTATTTAAGTGTCTGGATTTTCAAGGGCCGTAACTGCACATATTACTGTGTTTTTTTCCCACGAGAACAATTTTAAAAATATTTAAATATATTGAACTTATGTGTAAAACTTATTATCATGTATTCTGTATTATGTTTATAAATATTGATATTTTGGATTTATTGTAACGTCCAGGACTGTACGTTTATCTTATTTAGGATGTAGTCCGTCTGGCGGTCTTCTTTTGTAGCTTTTCGCTCGAGGTCTGATCTTTTCCGGCCTATGATCGAGAGAGATACCAGAGGCGTTGAATTGCACGTTTTTTGATAAAAAAACTTCATTTTTTATCTCTAGTTTTTGGTCTAAATGCGGGTTATTTTGTTTGGAGTGTTTTATTTGTGCATTTAAAATTCATTTACGAGTTTAACGAGTGGTTGTGATCTCGTTTGTATAAAAATTTAAATTAAATTTGGTATCTCTCGCTACTATAGTTTTTCTCTGTGTAAAAGTGTTACGTACGTAAGTGCTGTTTATACATTTGCATTATATAAATTCTGTTTCACGATAATTTGATATTTCTATTTATTAGAAATTTTGAATTATTTTATATTAACGTACAATATAGAAAGTTAAGAAAATTACCATTTTTTTTGTTGAGGGAGTTTTTCATGTCACAGGATTTAAAAAGATTTTGAAGGTCAGGATTGGAGGGGAGATTTGTCCTTGTGTTTATTTGCGCACGAGTAAAGTTCATTTCGTGTTTGACGTTTAGTTTTTTTACGGTTGATTTGTTTGGGTTTATAATTTAGATTTCGAAATTGGAAATTTTCTTAATAGTCTATTAATTTTATGTTTGCTCGCGATTCATAGGAGGTTTTTCTCTGTGTGCGTGTTATTTATCACACAGACTGTTTCCTCCCAGCTACTGTTAATCAGGCTTTAGCTCCCTTTTCATTTTGAAAAGGGTTTGCTTTTTTTTTATTTTCTAAAATAAAATAATTAAGTGTGATTGAGACCTTTTATTTGACTTTTGTTATTTTTTTTTCACATCTTTCTCTGGAGAGATATCAGGGAAAGCTTGAGAGAAGGAGGTTTCAAGCAGTAGTATCTACGACTGAAGGCATCCGGACAATTGTCGTGAGCTGACCTAATAAGCAAAGGCACAGTTCACTGCAATATGTATAATTGTTTCTTAGCAATTGTCTCAACAGAATGGCAACTATCTCGACATTACGGTGAGCAATGCACTTTTGTCTGCGTGGACAGTTATCGAATTGCTATGTGTGATTACAACACCTAGAAATTATCAATCCTCGTGTGCATATGTAGCATGTTCGCAAAATGGGAAACCATCTGCTCTGGTTGTTTATGGACAAGATGGACTAACGAAGAATATTGTGTATCCAGACATTGGAGTGATAGATAAATTATAATAAAATGTCATTGTTTCGTTATTTAGCTAGAGAATAAGCAAAAATTTTATATCGCTTAATGGCAGTTAACACAAAGAAAGCGTTAATTTTTCTATCGAATGTGGCCGAGCAACGCCGGGCTGCGGGCAGCTAGTATTTTGTAAAATTTTGTACAAACAATCATAAACAACTTTTGTAAAAACAACTACGCGTTTCAGGAAAACTGGAAAATGTCCGCACTCCAGAGAAAAGTTTATAATATGGCAAAAGGGTGGTACATACCATTCAGAATATTTCTTTAATAGATGGATGGGAATACTATGAAAATCGGAAGACTTGGATTTCTTCAGCGATTTAATTAAACACTTGCATGTGCAGTAAAAAATAGAACGAATACGGATTTTTACGTATGACACATGAGTAATCTTTTGGCAAGATGGTTATTATTTACTTTCCAAATATTTCTACTTTTATCGGATGGTATAAACAACAATTCGTTATTTTTACTACGTTTAAATAACTTCGCCACCATATATTTGTCTATAAAATATATTATTTCGATATTTATAATGAATGTGCCAGTATTTTATCATGTTTACTGATTACTAAACCAAAGTCCGTTTGTTTATTTCACGAAAAGATTTCTCACAATTTTGTAACAAAGTATTACCAAGATACGGGCAAATCTGTACATAACTATAGATTCACTCATGGTTTACAAGCTTTATACCCCTGTATTCGTAATCGTATTATGTGCTAGTTTTCTTTTAGTATGGCAAGCAAAATGTGTATAAACAGTAAATTTCTCGGTTTGTCTGACTCAACGTCTTTGTTCTCCAAGCAAAGCAGAGCAAGGCAAAATTACACCGTAGAACATTCGCTTTTTGCCATCAATTGTCAAATATTTTGACATTTTTATATTACGTTTACGTTTCTAGAGTTTTGTTATCATATTATTCAATTATTATCATTATTATATAACTTTAACTATTTTGCGGTGTAGACTTTTTGTTTTTTAGCTTAGATTTGAAGATTAATAGATTATGTAAATAATAAGTAGTAAGAGAATTTCAGTTCTAGTAAAATTATAATTTTGTAGCTGTTGATTTCAAATATGGATGCAGAAACCAACACCAGTGCTGCTAAAAGCAGAAATGTGTGTTCTCCTCTAAGGAAACGAGAGAAAGCAAGTCATTTGGGTAGTGCTGAAAAGCAAACAGCAATAAATGCTTATAAACAACTTGTGACGGATACACCCGACATGAGAAAATGTGACATGATTAAGCAGATTTCTCAAGTACTAAGTAATTTTATAGAGTGCAACATATTATATATTGCATGTTATATATGTTACATATATAACACATCCCCGTCTTACAAGTGTGGTTGTAGGAATTTCAACACCGACAGTATATCAGGTTATCAACGAATACAAGAAAACAGGGAAAACTTCGGAGCCAAAAAAGATAACTGGTAGATATTCTGTACTGAAATCTTTTAATGAGGTTGTCAAAACTGCTGTTCGTCAAATTGTTGTTAGATAATAGCAGCGAACTGCCAAATATGAGTCTCCCAGCATTGTACCGCTTAATGAAGCAATTCAATTTTAAGTGAGCATATTTATAGTAGGTATATTTACAAATCTAAATATAACTGTGCTAAATATTACAGATACCTTAAACGTGGCAGAAACAGTGTTCTTACTGAGAGAGATGATATCGTAAGATGGAGACGACAATATCTGAAAGATATTTCATTATACAGATCCCAGAATAGACCAATTTTCTATTTAGATGAAGCCTGGTTGAATGAGGGCCATACAGTGCAGAAGATATGGATGGACACAAGTGTTTTAAGCTATAGACAGGCCTTTGTGAAAGGACTTACAACAGGATTAAAAAATCCGTCTGGTAAGGGACGTCGCCTGATAATATTACATATTGGTAGTTCAGACGATTTCATCGGAAATGGTTTGTTACTGTTTGAGGGGAAGAAAACCTCTGATCATCATGAGGAAATGAATGCTACAGTGTTTGAGGATTGGTTCTGTAATATGTTACCCTCTCTACCAGAGAATGCTGTCGTAGTGATGGATAATGCACCGTATCATAGCCGCAAGGCTGAAAAGAGACCAATAACATTGTGCAGAAAAGCAGACATACAAAATTTGTTACGAAATAAGGAGATAGAGTATGCGGAGGATATGGTTAGAGCAGAATTGTTGAACTTAGTAAATATGGTCAAAAGTAAATACAATTCATATGTAATCGATGAAATTGCGAAATCAAAAACAAGACTGTTCTTTGTTTACCTCCATACCACTGCGAGCTGAATCCGATTGAACTTGTGTGGGCACAAATAAAAAATGAGGTAGCTGCTAAAAATAGATTGTAAATTAAGTGAAGTTAAGCAACTTTTACATAATCCTATCAATAATGTAACTGCAAGAACTTGGCAGAAATGCATAAATGACGTTATTAAAGAAGAAGCTCGGATGAAATATATTGACGGAATTATCGATGAAGTTATAGAACTGTTCTTAATTTCTCTTGGAGACGACAGTGGTGGTGATGATTCCATTTCTTCACAAACGTCAGACTGAATTCAACAATCTTCAAATAGCTTATAAAATAAGATAATTTTGTTATTAACTTGTTAATCTGTTTTAATTGGAATTAATTGTCATACACTGTTACAGTCGTAGAATTTAAGCTATTTCCTACTGTATTGCATATTATGTATCACATACAATGTTTATCAGTAAGGACATGTACTATTTGACCTTTTCTTTTCAAAAAATAAATTAAATAACATGTGTTTTTTAGACAAATTTACTTATTTTCATGTGCTGTAATTACTACATTTACCGTTCTACTGTCTTAACTGTGGATTTATCCCTGAACAATACATATACAATTAATTTGCTACAGATTTCATATTTCAGACAGATTATCAAATTTAAATTTACCGCGTAAAATTAATGTATAAATTGTAATTGGGGCTGGGCTCTGTTCAGAAATTTGGAATATACCATAGTATTTATGTATTTTTTTTTTATATTAAAATGTGAAAGTGTGAATTTGGCATTATTAAATACAATATTGTTATATACCTTCGTAAAAAGTATTTTGATTTCGTAATTTGTGTTGTAATCTAAATATAATAGGAAAATGTCTAAATCAGGTATGGAATCACAGTATTTGGTAAATATCACCTATTAAAATTCAAATCCCAGCGACCAAACTTAAATTTGTAAACTAGTGCTGTCAATGTCCTTAAGCGTATGTAAAGTAAATATTTGAAATTTTATTGAGTTGTTTTTCCAAAGAAACATTTTTTTAATAGAAAGCAGCAAGGATTCGTTCTCAGCCAAATTCGGGCGAACGCGGACCATCCTTTTCTTCAAGGGCCTCAGAACTTCGATGTAAAACGCAGCATTGATTGTCTAAGCGGTCGGTACAAATTTCCGATGGATATCAAAGAAATCAATCAGCATCCTGTTTTAGGAATTGTCGTCTGTTTTTGAAATGGCTAGCGCGTTAGTAGGCGTGTTTTCAATAAACATTCTTCGCCGTACATAAATTGCAATTTTCGTAAAATTTTGGCATTCAAATAGCGAATAGTTTGAAAACTTATAAATAAAATGGTAAATGATTATCTTAAGCAATCAAGGTATTGTTTGAATTCAAAATGTTAATGGAAATTAAGATGAAAAATGATAAGCGCAAATCAAGTATATTGAAAGCAGTAATTTATTGTTTTCGGTCTTTTTTTCTCAAAATAATGTAAAAATCAAGTAGGAAATGAAAATGAAAAACTTTGCTTTATCCTAATAAAGACTTACTTTGTAATATTGTCTATTTACTTATGTGTAAAAACTCTACGTCAGTTGTTTATGGACTTTAGAAGAACAATATTAGAAAAACAATTTGAAACATACTTGGGTGGGTAAATCCTCGCCATTTTTTTATAAAACAAAAACATTGTTAATAGTACCAATAGTATAAAACAAAAACATTGTTAATAGTACCAAAATATTATTGAAGAATCAGGTGTGTAGAACACAAGTTCATATTTGTGTGAATATAGCTATCGAGACATGTCGAGATTGTGTGATGTTGTCTTTGTGACTAGAACGTAGATAGTAAGGGAGTTGCGGAGAATTTCGTCTATCCTAGGCATTATGCACTGACAAGTCTATAGCAAGACGAGACACGTGTCTGAATGTCTGGATAACAATTCTCACACAAATATGAGCTTGTATTTTAATATTATTAAAAACGTTTTTGATTTAAGAGCCACATTCTTGTTTTTCTTTCATTTTCTTTTAAACTTATAGGTACTTTTTTCCTACATTATATCCAGCATATATTGTCGAGTACATCTTGTACTTCGGGAGACCGAAACCCACCTACCTGACCGACTTCGTCATAACAGTCGCATAAATTTTCCCCAATAAGTGCACGGTTTACAGTTATGAACTTTTGCACATTATTGGAAGTACACGGGTGCCTCGATCCGTTGAACACAAGCGAGCTGATGACCACATGCTATTTTTTGTCATTAGGAAGTAGTACTTTTCTGCTTGAAGTCACATACTATCATTTTTTAAAAGGAAATTCGACTTTGAATTTTCCTCTCACTATTTTAATTTTTCCTTGCAAATATTTGGAAAAATAATGTTTAGATACTTCTGCTGTTTCCTTTCTTTCGTTTATCGTTTTAATTAAAATATTCAATGACCTCTAGTTTCATATTTTGTTACAAGTAAGCTAGGCCTGCATACATAACAGTCATGATATCACCAATCCTGGAAGCCAAATTCTTATTATTGGAACTTACCTTGAAACTCAATACAAGCTCTTAAATTCCATTGTAAAGACTGTGATTGATAAGTATGTCTTAGTCTGACCGATATTTCAATTGCTGAACTTTTGTAGAACTCCAATTTAGTATTATAGCCTATAAAAACCACAATCGCAGTGACGATACACAACTGAAAGTAATAGTTATCTATAGGAGTGTCTAGAATGATAGAATGTTAGTTTCAGTATATCAACACTAACTGTATCGGAAGATTTTAAATTAAAAGTAGAACATGAACAACAATCACAGTGACCAGTAAGCAATTCATTTATATAAAACCACTTTTGAGGTTCTTCAAAATCACAATTATATTTTTAGTAGGGACTTAATTTTAATCAAATACCCTAAACGGCCCTAATTTTGTTAGCCGCCATATATAAATCTAAATTTATTTTAAATTTGTATCCCTCTAAGAAGAAAATCAATAAATGTGAAATGTAACCAGGATGTTGTGTTTAAAACTATAAACATTAGAACAGAGAAAACAACATGTCTAGTAAAGCAGTTACTTGTAAACTATGTCGGAAGTTGAGGACCGCGTATCATCCAGATTAATGGGCTATTACCTTAACTACCTAAGCAAGTTGCAGCCTTCCATAACTCGGAGTTGCTAGGGTCGCACGTAATTCGGCAAAGTTTTCATACTTTAAACTTCTAGCTACCACGTTACCTACACTTATCTACGGCGCATAAAAAGCATTGGTAAATAAACGTTACCATTTGTTTAACGACATTTTGTATAGGATTAGCTTCTAGAGTGTCAAATGTAAAGAACTGCTAGTAGATGAATACACATTTAAAATAACTGTACATATTAAGTTCATTATATCATTCATGCATATTGAAATCACCTTGAAAATATAAAAACCGAAGAAAACAACTGATTTTATTAACATATGAAAATTGATTTTACATGTTAACGAATTTCTGTACCAACGTAAATAATAAAAGACAAAATTAGAAAGACGCTGATTTCTCAATTCTCTGTCAAATGTGTTAGAGAGACCGATCCGTATATTTACAAGAATTCTGGTATTTTATGAGCATATCAAAATTAATTTGGTGTCCAGTCGGTCAGCAAGTGAAGAATTGGTTACGCACAACGTCCTATTACTTTCCTTTGTCTCGCTGAATACACTGCCGTATGAGCATTGAACTCTGTAAACACCAGGGGTTTATAGATGGTTGCGGTCCTTATCAGAAAAGGGGGCCGATAAACCGGTGTGGAATTTAAAAATGGTTTTGATGTTATGATTGATAGGGATTTTGCTGATATGATCAGTGGCGCCTTGAATGTAATGTAATTGGCTTTTAGAAATGGCAGAAGTGGGTTGAGAAACGGAACTGGACGGTCTAGGTTCAAAGTTTATAGTGTGTTGGATATCGTGCTTGGAATAGTTGTTGTGGATTAAGGTATGGCTGACTTATTTGGATAAGGAATCATATCTAGATAAAGAGAAGACTTTCAAGAAGACTTTTCAAAAGAGTTTACTGTACCATGTTTTTATGCAGGATGATGGTGAGAAAATGAGTTTAGGTATCTCTCCTTATGCGTAAGGTTTGCAACACACGGAAAGTCTTCATGAATTAAGAAAGCATTATTTCCATCAGATTTATGTCTAGGAAAGGAAGGAAACCCTCCGACTAAACCTGTTTAGTGAAATTAATGGAACTGTGTTGGAAATTAAGGCACTTAAGAAATTTATTTAAGGATTCACGTCCATGTAACCAGATAACCAAGGTGTTATTAACGTACCTAAACCAACACTTCGGTCTTTTGGTATTGGAAGGAATAAAGTAATTGTTGTTCGAAACTCTCCATAAAGATCCTAAAGTCGACTAGAGGAAGTGGGAAAGCCATAGCTTCACTAGGCACTTGTTCGTAGTAACACTCACGGAATTGGAAATAGGTAGAGGTTAGACAAGTTTTCTCTAGGTCGGTTATGTTGACAAAAAGGATATGTACAGAGGATAGTATTTTACGGATTATTTGTACTGTATCGGATATGGGGACTTTGGTGAGGAGGGATTCGACATCAAAGCTTACCAGTAAATTCTGAAAAATTATGGGAAGTTCTTTCGGCGTTTGTTATAAAATTTTTATAAAGGATTCATTGTTACTAGTGTAGGGAGTGAGAAAATTAGCAAGGCATTTGGATAATTTCTAAGTGGGACTATTTAATGTGCTGACAATAGGAAGAAAGGGAAAGTTACGTTGGTGACTTTTTGGTAGATCGTACAGTTTAGGAGCATTAGAATCACTGGGTAGGCGAGATTTTTTAGGAACGTTAGCGATTGAAGAGGATTTTATAAAGTAAAGAATCTTTAGCAGTATTTTATGGTGTTCACGTGTTTTCTTCCTCTTCTTCTGTTTTGGCTTGGATGTCAGAACGCTCAGGCAAAATACAGACGCCGGAGTACTTGGTCATACATGAAGTCAATGAATTATTACTCAGCTGTTTATGCGATACTATACCATATTCTGAAAGAAGAAGGCTACATGTTTGTTAATTTTTCTTGTAATTTTTGGCAAAATGCCAGAGGGGAGAAGAATATACTCATCGTAATGAAACACCAACAAAACCAAATTAAAATATCAAAGAGCACCAGGTACAAAAGAAATAGTCTACACGTGTGTTAATTTTCTATGAAAGCAGAATACAAGAAAGGGGAAGAATATATTTATCGCTACGAAATGCCAATAGACCCAGATCAAAATACTCAAGATATTATTATATTAATGTATATTAATGTGTTGCTTGCTTTGCTACCTCTTACAAATCAAAGGTTGCTTTTAATATTGGTAATATATAAAAATTAATCGACTAGGACTTAGCAGAATATCTTCATTCATATGGTGAGATATAATCTATAAGTTTAGGGCTTAAGTGGCACAGTATACTAGGATAGATGTGACCAAAACGACAAACGGATAATGTAGTTTTTATATAGGATATATACCGATAGGTCCAACTCGCAACGGGCCATAGGCAACAATATACGTATGGAACGTAATGGGATGTGGCAACGTCTGTACGATGCCTATATTGGAGTGACTTTCTTAAAATTTAAATTTATTTTGCAGAATTATTGATTTTTTTACTTTTATCTTTTAGAAAACGTTATTGTTTTTTTATTACTTAAAATTACTTTATATGAAAAATAGTATACCATAAAAGTGTAAACAAAGACAGTATACAATGAAACGAATATTCATTCAATTGTATTGTCATGAAATTGAATTTGTCAATCGTTGTTAAATTTGTTAGAATGAATAGATATTTATATTTATCGGAAAATACTAATACTTAAAGCAAACAAATTCCATTTCTTCCTGCATATTGATTATGCAGCTGATCCTTTCGTAATATGCTCATATTTGTATTTCTACGATTATCGTGATGTTATTATAATACAGATACCAAAATCTCACGTAATATTTCCATCAGCCTTTTATTAACAATAAACAAGTAAAGTACAACTTCGTAGGTCGACAAACGCTCCAGTCTTCATTATCACTGTATTATACATGAACTGTTGGCTTAGTTTTTCGTAGAAATTGAAGTACGTGTCTGTTCCTTTGTAAAATTATAATAAGGGCAGGGGTTAATTTTATTCTGGCATTTTTAAAAATGCGTAGATCAGTTTTGCGACAGCATTCAGCTAATTACAATCTAAAATAAGCAACATTGTAACGTATTTTGGAATTGTGAATATCCGTAGGTAATAAAAAAAAAGGAAATATAGTTTAATTACAACTGTAGCTTCCTCCTGGTTTGAAGGAAGTCGATATGTATCGACCGAAGTATAAGTTGAAATAATACAAATATGAGCATATTACGAAAGCATCAGCTGCATAATCAATATGCAGGAAGAAATCGAATTTGTTTGCTTTAAGTATTAGTATTTTCGGATAAATATAAATATCTATTCATTCTAACAAATTTAACAACGATTGACAAATTCAATTTCAAGACAATACAATTGAATGAATATTCGTTTCAATGTATACTGTCTTTGTTTACACTTTTATGGTATACTATTTTTCATATAAAGTAATTTTAAGTAATAAAAAAACAATAACGTTTTCTAAAAGATAAAAGTAAAAAAATCAATAATTCTGCAAAATAAATTTAAATTTTAAGAAAGTCACTCAATATAGGCATCGTACACACGTTGCCAAATCGCATTACGTTCCATACGTATATTGTTCCCTATGGCCCGTTGCGAGTTGGACCTATCGGTATATATATATTATAATAAAAATATTAATTAAATATTTATTGAAGACACTAGCTTTAATTTCGTTACATTTCTGTTATTGGAATTTCTTAGAAGGTTGGAAGTCTATTATATTTGTATTGTTTTTTTAATTTAGAGTGTCAAATCTATAATTAAATTTCAAAAGTATATGACTTTCTTACATTTACTAAAATTATAGAACTATGTAAATTTAGTTAATTTTGTGTACTTCAAAGGTTATGTGTGAAGGAAAATTTAATTGTAAACCAATAAGTTAATATTATTAATTGAGAATCAAAATTATAGTATATGTCAAATATTTTGGAAAATTATGTATAACTAAGCGACCAATGAACTTCAAGAACAGAAAAAGCTGTTGGGTTGCCATAGTGATTATTGAAACAATTAGAGAGAAGAATTTTTTGCACTTGAATTAATGGAACGTATTTTGGATTAAACGAATTTCTTTTTAAAAATATAAAAACAAGCATAATTTATATAACCAAGATTTGAATTGTTTTCATCTTATACTCCGCTATCATTTAATGAGCCACAAAAGATGTGTACCAGCTTTAAATAAATATTGGAAAACATTACAAGGCCTTATATTACCAGGATTGGGACCGGTGATCCTAACTTTCGAGATCTACCAGTATTGTGACCGTTGTTCCTGAAGTTAAAATATATCAACCGTACGTCAGGGAAGAAAGACTTAATTCCAGTGACTAGACGGATAATTGTAATAGAATATTGAGCTAAGTTTTTTATTATTTGTATTTTTTTTTAAAAGTAAACAGATACATTTACTTACCGAAGGTAGATAAAGATCCCTTTAATGACCATTTTGTTTAAAACATTGTAAGTAGGAAGGTTATATACAAATGTTTATTCAGCAATTGATTTAACAGCATCTATTTGTTTATATAGCCTAGTGTTTGTCTCATTTCCGTAAATTCAATTTTTTAACCTATAAGAAATTCCACATAACCAATAAATTTTTATAATTAAATTTTCAATAAAATTAAATTGTTAACTATTGTTTATTCCGAATGTTTTGTTAAATGTACCTAATTAAATATATATACACTTATCAAGATAAGATTTTCCTTTTAATAAACGGAATTTAAGAACCAAAGCAAGTCGTTTGAATTCTATTAGTTTATCGTTAGTACTGAGCTAACATACATTTTAATTTCTTTGTCAGACAGAATCTTCACGACCCTGGAGATATTAGAGAACTCTTGTTCGTTGTTTTTTTTTTCCTTTCAACTTATATTATATTTCAAACTTTCTTTAATGTTGTACATGTTCATGATTATTATCAACAAACGTTTATATTCATTGCACCTGCGCAGAAGTGTGTCAGAATGCGGGGGTAAAAATTAGAATTTTAAATTCATTTTCTGCTTTAAAGTTTAATATTTTGTCTTTAAAAACACTTTTAGTAAACGTTTGACTTCAAAGTTTGTTTCAATATATATATATATATATATATATATATATATATATATATATACCGCGATATCATAAAGTTTCTGGGTCAACGGTGGCTATGGGGTGAAAAACGTCTGTCTTCTTAATTAAAACAAACCTAGAAATTGCCCACATCTCTAGCTCACTTAATAAAAACGACTTAATATTAAAATTCACCTTGTCTCTTAAGAAATTTAACCATAAACTGAATCTCACCATTGTAGAAACCATAGGATAGCCCTTCAATTCAACACGAATAAAAAATTTCTGATTTTCTTACCAGAGAATTTTAACACAAACCGCCTTAATTTATATCATCTTTTTGAGAAAAATCTGATAAAATTTTCAGGTTAAGTGTCATGCTGACGTTAAAATTTGTCAATATATTAATCTTAATGTCAGTATTACACATAACCTGAAAATTTTATCAGATTTTTCTCAAAAGGATTATATAAATTAAGACAGACGTTTTTCACCCCATGGCCACCGTTGACCCAGAAACTTTATGATATCACGGTATATTCTATATATTCTATATATCTTATATAACCTATATATCCTATATAATAACTACATTATCTAAGTGAAGGCCCTTTTAGATTAACTGCCCTCAGTTACTTTTTCTTTACAGTAAAATAACTGTGTTAGTAATATAGAAGGAAGCCTGAAATCGTTTATGAACTAGTGAATATATAACGAAGGTTCTGTAATTGGCAAATTATAGAATAACTAGGGAGCTAGGGCAGTGTTTTTATTTTCAAATTACATGAGCATGAGCAAGCATTCTCTAACTATCAATTTTAGAACGCCTTCGTCAGTAAATTAATTTTCCATTACAAGATTTAATAATCATGTTGTACATAATCACAGATACACAACTTTGATACGAGTATTCCCAAACGACCCTTTTTTTAGTCAAATTTCGGGATTTCGCAGACCATCGACCGAAGCAGGCGCAAAAAGTTTCAATCGGGGCAAAAGCCCGTGCGTGTGACGGTTCACAGATGAAAACGAAGTAGATAAAAAGAATTTTCCAGGGATAAGAAAAACCATTAAGACACAGTCAATATCGGTCGGGATCGACCGAAACGATCCCGTCATTTTACATGTGCCATAATAAATTGTCGTTTCGGGGTTGGTTGGTGCTGCGTCGGGTGCTGGCCCTTCCGTTGGCATTGACACTACTGGCAACCGAAATATAGTGTTTATGCGCTATTGAATTCGATGTGGATGAAATATTTCAAACGCGTTCGCAAACAAGTGGACGCTGTTAGCGAAAGGACGTGACGATAAAGTGGTAGACATTTCTCTTGGTGATGATTTGATGAAAAATACTGCGAAAATTTGTTAGGATTTTATAAGAATGAATTTAATCAACGGAACAAATTTCCGATTTTTTATGTACCAAAATCAATAATATGATTTTATTTGGTCGCTTTTCGTATGGAAAATTTCGTACTTAATAAGAATATGCCAAAGTTTTTAGATGTACATAAGCATAATGTATACATACACAGGCTGAATCAATTAGTTAATGCATTTCAATCGCGTAATCTCACGGTAATTGCAACGTAACCTGTAGCTTCTATATTTTTCGGTATCGGGCTTCACTGTTAATGAATATTAGAAGATTAGATATGTTAATGCAATTAAGCCATACTTGTATATTTTGAAAATTTTGCCGTTTAGGGTTTATACTCTTCAGAGACATACAGAGTGTAACTAAAATGAGGCGACAAACTGTGGGAGCGAACTCTTCGCACGGCAACATGAAAAAAAGTTCATATCAACATATGTCCGCAAACGCACTGCTCATGAGATACAAAGAAAAACATTCTTTTATTATAAAACACAATTTAATTGTAAGAAACAATTGCGATAAGTATTATCTGCAGTAAATGTTGGAAGTGTCCTCCTTTTGACTCAATGCTTGCATGGACACGCCGCATCATTAACTGTCGCACCCTTTCATAGGCCCCGGGCCGGTACGAACTGCAGCAAAAATACGTTCACGTAGCATTTCTACGTTATTAATTCGAAGCGCATACACTAAAGTTTTCAAGTGTCACCATAGATAAAAAAAACAATGGGTTGAGGTCGGAAGATCTTGCAGGCTATGCAACTGGCCTTGATCTGGCTATCTATCTATTTGGGTAGGTGCTATCAAGTACAGCACGAACAGGTCGAGCGAAAAGTGCAGGAGTTCCATCGTGCATATACCACATGTTAATTCTTACTTCTAAAGGAATATTTTCTAATAGGTCTGGAAGAATATCTTCCAAAAAATCTCTGTACACATCGCCTGTAAGACGTTATGGTAATACATACGCATCAATCAAAATATCACTAAGAATATCAGCCCATTCATTGATTTGGAATCGTTGCTGATGTCTAACTTGAAGTGTAGCATATAAGTTTTCATCTGCCCACATATGCTGATAATGTAAATTTGTGGTGCCGTCTCTACCGAAATTTGTCTCATCGGCAAATGACATTGACCTGATGAACAGTTTGCTGAAAAAACAATCTACAGAAAGTTTCTCGCTGAGGGTAATCAGTTGTAGAGAGACCTTGTACTCGTAGTAAATGATAAGGATGAATAAGTTGGTTATGATTTGTCCTCCAAGCAGTCATGTTATCTATAACATTTCAGCTAACTGTCTATTGCTAGCACCTGGATTTTCAGGAACACAATCTAAGACATCCTCTTCAAAATCAGCTGTACGGCGAGTGGGGCGTCATTCTTTGTCCGCAAGTGGATTATTACGCCATACTGTTCCGGTTTCAGCAAGTCGCTCGAACAATGCAGAAAACATTTCATGATTTGGTTGGTGTCGGCTTGAGAAAAATTCCTGAACGACCATTGCCGTTTTTACTACCATTCACAAAAATTATGCCTGCTCTTTCACGAAATGTATAATTCGCTATTACGCTACCCGAAAGAAAAACGTATGATATTAAATTTTTATTTTACCTATATCTCATGAACAGTGCGTTTGCGGACATCTGTGGATACGTATTTTCATGTTGTTGTATGGAAAATTCGCTACCACAGTTTGTACCCTCATTTTAGTTACACCCTGTATACTTAACAAAAATGAAACAAACAACAAATGGATGTTATAAATAGTATACGGGAATTATAGTTAGTGGTGTTTCCGAAAACACTGTTACCACCATTGCGTTGTTTACCTGAAGCATTAATTTTTAGGATATTGTGGATAGCGTAATTAATTCCAAATTATTCCTAATAATAATAATCATAATAATAATAATAATCCACCCCTTAGCATTCTCCAACAGCTTGGCGTGAATTACAGGGAGCATTGGCAGGCCATGAGTTATTATTACAAGTTTATTAATCTAGTAGTATTTTGTGCGTTAAATTTTATTGGGGGCTGATATCCTAGTGACAATGCACTGGCTTATCGTGTCGGGAGCCCCGGGATCGAAATTGAGGCCCGGCTGTCCGAGATGGTTTTCGTGGTTTACCTTCTCGTTAAAGGTAAATACCAACAACCAAAACATCTTAAGTCACTCCACTGGCGCGGACTTAATAATAACTGTCTGCCTGCCAACGCCCCCTGTAATTGGCGTTAAGCTATTGATAGATGCTAATATATTGATTATTATATGTGAAAAATAGTTACTATAATCGCGTAAATGTTTTGAGCTAATAACGACTAAACAACATTTACAAATATAACACATTGCCATGTTACTTTATTTTAGAATAAGTGTTATATATGAAAAATCATAAAAGATGCATGTAAA
This sequence comes from Melolontha melolontha, assembly GCA_935421215.2. NCBI lineage: Eukaryota > Metazoa > Arthropoda > Insecta > Coleoptera > Scarabaeidae > Melolontha > Melolontha melolontha. Next base: position 52,797,893 of record OW285243.1, read on the forward strand.
AGATACGATGTTTACACACATAATGCAACTGTAAAATCTATCCAGTATATTTACTTAGTAATCTTATAATTTTAAATAAAATGGGCATAAATCAAAAGACTGTTTATAATCCAACAGATTTCAATAATGTAAGGAACCATACGAATCAAAATAGTTTATCTTATATCTTACGAATAAATGTGCCATTAGAAATAATGCGTTGAATGGATAAGAGGATAGAAGAACTTATCCGAGATGACAGCATTATTAAAGACATCCTTAGATTTCAACAACACCCTACATTTTTTAAAGAAGGAAGAATTAGGGTAATTCAAGTTTTTGAGGATATATTCAATGTTCAGTTTCAATTTTAGTTAAACCCACTGTATAAATAGAATAATTAAAGTACAAAACTTCCTCTATATACCAAGAAGCGGCATCTTTTATATTTAACAGTTTATTATTTTATGGGTTAGACCGCTGCAATAATAATATTTTAAGATTAAATTGTTAATACCTAGAAAGGTATTATTTCCAGTCGGCTTGATTACCAAGAATTGTTCACTTGGGAATTTTCACTAATTATGTCGTCATTTAATTCTGTAATAGTTTGTTGGGGTAGTGGTGGATTTTACCTACTTGCAGTGTTTTTAACAGCAAGAAGAACATTTGTCTCATTTGTAACACATTCTCAACCAAAGTCTAACAACAAAAGTCTCAATCAGGTATCATATTAACATATTAACAACAAGAGACACCAGTCTCAACAACAGTTATACATCAGAGTCTCATAACAACAGTCAGCGAAGATTTAAAAAATTGAAGTGTATGCAGCCTTACAACCTGTATATGGTGAAACAACATCTGAGTCGTGATTCAAATAACCAGAGTTAAAGCAGCCCCATCGAAAACCGGAGTCATCCCCAACACAAGATGGCTTTGTAATCAAAAAGAACGAAACACCTAAAAATAAATATTAAGAAAACGTATTCGATTGCCAAATGGCAAAGGCGAAGAATCAGGGTAAATGTTATAAGTATAGAAAAAACAAGAATGAAAATAAATCATGGTGATAAAAACTTATATATATATATATATATATATATATATATATATATATATATATATAATAACTTCGTGACCTTGGTATGATATGGTAAACCTAATCAGTAGGCGATTAAAGGTCTGTATATTACTTCAAAATATATGTATTTAAAAAACTCTTCATGTTTCGGCTGTATACGCCTTTTTCAAGAGAATACTCTTGAAAAAGGCGTATACAGCCAAAACATGTAGAGTTTTTTAAATACATATATTTTGAAGTAATATACAGACCTTTAATCGCCTACTGATTAGGTTTACTATATATATATATATATAAAATAGTACATATCATTTTTATGAAGCCATAAAGCCATTGAAAATAAAACTTTTAAAAGTTGTTTACCAAAAATATTGGTTATGTGTCAAATATTAAATTTAATGGCTGATAGGGGCTTGGATACACAACAAAAATAAAGTAGGAATTTTAAAATTTTAAAATATAAATTAAAAATAAAGCAATAAAGAATAAAAAATTAAAACAAAATTTGTTTTAAATTGGAAATAGAAATGTTAATAATCATGTCTATATCATTTAAAAATATAATCAATTAAATTTCGAATTAAAAACGGCGTAAGAACAAAATTTTGAGAGAAGCTAGGAAAACGAAGAAGTGAAACGAATAATTCAGGCATTGCCAGTAGGCAATGTTCGAATGTAAAATAGTAAAGCTGTAAAGTTTTCGTAAGGTTTTTCTTCTTTTTTCTTGTAGTTTTAATGTATTACCTATATTAGTGGTATGTTGCATTCCATTTCATCATCAATTCAAATACAAAGACTCTTCTCAGACATTGCTTCTGGATCGAATTATCTTTGTTACATAAGACGTGATTGTTAAAGACTTAACTTTGCCCTGATTTCTATAAATGGTTCATAGAGTAGATAAACTTTAAGCGGTACCAATGTCAGCTTGAGGTTTATCGCTTTTCCAATCACCTCCACCTGCACTTCAATGTCGAGCGAAATGCGTTTTCGTGTCATTTTTGTTTTATTTTGTTTTATTATCTTACACCTACTCATTTTAATAATAACAAAATTATAAGGATTGATATTTAGTGAACTAATCGGATTTTTATTTATATACTTACACAATAATGTCACGATGTCGATGATTGTAACATATAAGTTAATAACATTTTATGCAGCACTCCGAATGCATAGCGTGGACATTGTTTTACTACTAATTAATACGATGTACGAAAAGAAACGCAGAAACAAAGATAGATTTAGGGGAAGTAGTGACCGCGTTATATCGAATCGGCGTTAATCTAGGAATCACTAAGCGAAGTCTTACTGTATATGACTGATTAATGATATTAACTAGATCACTACAGTGTAATTATAACAGTGGGAATAAAATTCTTGAGGAAAAGAAGTACCGGTGATGACATATAATTTACAACATTGAATGAGAGTAGATTTATAATTATAACATCTGTCGCTTTTGCTTTTGTTTGCAGAGGGTATAAATAGAATACGATATTTTGAGGCATCTCAGAGATCAGATTTTCATAAGATACTTCAGCGCTCTCTAATGCCAATGTACGCATTTGATCTTTTATCGTAAAGAGGAAACGCAGTACCAATATTACATATGTGATGTTAGGGTACTTTGTTTTCGATTAAAATAGTTGGGCTTCAAATTCATTGCTACGCTCTGTATATCGAGACAATAGAAAAGAGAGGAACTCAAGTTTCGGGTGACGAGGATTGCCTCACCTACCCGTCTCTGCCAACGTCTTGCGGCCCACCCGGCTTTAGAGACTGCCTCAGCCCAAGGGTGGGGAGACCCAGAGGTACTTCAGTACACGAATTAAGGTGGTATAGGGCGCCACCGAATTTAGAACCGCTAGATGTCGCAAAATTCGGAAGTGGTGATCATTAAAAGTAGGCAAGAAGCACAGCGGGTAGGGGACGCTACGAGGCCGTTCGAAACGTAAAGAAAAGAAAGAAAGAAAAAGGCGTATTTCAGCTAGATATAATTAGACTTTATTTTAAGACACCAATTTATAATAATAATAAAAAAAGGAATCAAATTTTGCTAGTTATAAAAAAGAGGAGAAATTAAGTATATTAACAGACCGTTTGTGCACAGAAGTTCACAACCTCAGCAAAATACGTATTTCGTTGGTTCACAGAGGATTTAAAACCAAAAAGGGAAAATCCGATCTTTTGAACAGACCCGGTACATATAGAGAGATCTAGTTACATGCAAATATTGATAAGTAATAAATTTGTGCAAATTCGCAAAGATGTGGTCTGAGAATGTAATTAATTAAAGTTAACGGTAAGATATAATTAGAGAAAAAAAAACTTATTAATGAAAGCTTAAAATTAAAATGACGGAATATGCAATACTAAAATTTTACTGTATAGATTGATTTATAAATCTAGAAGACAAGTTTAATATTCACAAAATAATACCCACGTTTTCTACGCCAAAGAAAACGCAGAAAAAAAACAACTCTTTCGAAGTTTTCGAAGCAAAAATAGGTTCTTGTCCCCGTGAGGAACAGATGTGTAATTTAAATAAACTCTATGGAAATAAATTTAATAAATAAAAAAAAAGATATGCATCGCAATTTTTAATGAGATAGACTAATTAGAAAAGTAATTGAATTAACTAAATAAAAATTGAAAAATGATGTTTGTAACGACGCAATACCTAAGTTAAATAACTAAGCAAAGAAAAATTGAATCTAAAAGAAAGTTCCACAAAGAAAACTAATTGCAAAACATTTAGTTTAAATTAATAAATTAATATTTTAAAGTCTTAGCTGTGTCCGTCTCCTTCCTGAAAGCGGGGTATTCGTATGCGCCGTCGGTTTCCTGCTGTGAACGACGTTTGCGTCGGTAAAGGAAAAGACACTAGGATAATGACTGATGGTTAACAACGCAATATAGTGTATCGTAGAGAAGGAGTCAATCGGCTCTAATCGTCATCAAGAAATCCCCTGCCGGGTAATTGTAGTTACAATTAAAATTGTAGCGACTAAATTATAACCTCGCTCAAACGAGAGGGCTGCCGAAAAAACAGAATACTAATTAAAACAATCAAGCCCTACAATAAGCCGTCACAAAACAATGATGAATGACAACCATCGACCTTCTCTCTATCGATAGCGATCTCAGTCTCTTCCGTCTAGAAGTTATCGCCACTCGAGTATCGAGAGGGGAAGAAGACCACGAAGAAAAACTAATACGTAATTATTGTATGTGAAGATATACGCACGCAAGCGAAAGTACTACAGTTCGGTTCTAAATAAACATAACGGAATAAAATAAAAGAAGACGCTAGTTCGCAACCAAAACGAGGACGTAGCTACGAGTACGTAACATTATTTGACACAGATTACTAGTGAATGAAGTTTATTTTATCAAAACTAACGTGTAGCTTACAAAGTGTTAAGTTACAATTATTGTTTATATAGTTTTTGACAACGTTTGTCTATACGTGATATTAAATTTCTCACTTAATGCAAAGGCAGTAATTACAATATTTTGCAGATATTAGGACCGAATTGATTTATTACCAGAAGAAAGATGGCAAATTCATTATCGTATTCTTGTTTTTCATCTTTCAAGCTGTAAAAATTATTCTAGTATTTGACGTCGTTAACTTTTTGTACAATTTTTCAAAAGCCATCTTTGGTCTAAATCTAAAAAAATTCGACATAATCTAGTTACTTTTAGAACATTTGGACCATCTGTGAAAGGGCATAGTGTTCCTAAAATGTGTAAGCTTAAACAGCCTCATACGCGCATTTAATATGGTGTCTGATACTGCTCCAAATAATACGCAGTTTTGCAAAAATCCTTCCTAGATTTCCAGGCATATAAACAACTTTCACTACAAAAGAGAATTTTAGATCAATTTACGTTTATATTTGCTTGTCTTCACACATGTTTTTCACTATGCGTATAAGATAACAATAGCAATTCTTGTTGCAATCAATTGCTCCCTAAGCGTCATTAAATTGACTTTTGTATTCATTATTACTAGCGTCGGCAATGCTAGTTTTAATGTTAATTTATATTTGCTTCTGAACAAACTAAGCATTTTTTTATCTTTTAGACTATTTGCTTTTATTCTGAGTATGGCATCGGCAGTGTTGAAGGTGATTCAATTTTTGTGCAAACATTTAGGACTTATATAAGTATTACCTTCTTGGATGCAGGCATACGAATACTTATTTTACTTATTTTACTTTATATATTTTTAAGGACGCTTTAGTTACATTCGCATTAAACAAATGAAAGAATATTAATCTGAAACATACTTTGCGCATTCAAATTAAGATCATTATATCTGTTGTAAACATGTTTACTCTTTTGTTTTTAATAAGTTGCCCTCTTTTATTTATGTACTGAACATAATGCTAAAAAATCCTAATTATTTAATTGGGCATACGATAAGGTGAAGAGAAAAGAACTTTATATCGCATTGAAAGAGCTAGGAGTTAACAGTAAACTAGTAAAAATGATAGAGATAACCTTGCAAGGAACAGAAAGTATGGTCAGAATATTAGGAAAAACATCTGAAATTTCAAAATCAGAGAAGGTGTTAGGCAAGGAGACCCACTGTCGTCGGCTCTTTTTAATATAGTATTGGAAAAAGCTATGAGACATGCCAATATTAGTAGGAATGGGCTATTATACCAGAGGAGGCATCAGTGTTTGGCATTTGCCGATGACTTGGTGATCCTGACAAGAAGTAAGGAGGAATTAAAGTGTACATTGAGGAGAATGGAGGAAAAAGCAAGAGCAATGGGATTATATATAAATGAGGAAAAGACCAAATATATGGAGTGGACGCGGAAAGAGTTTCAAAAGGGAAATCACCTAAAGGTAACAGCTACAGGAGGCAAAGAATATCAATTCGAAGAAGTGGATCGATTTACTTACCTGAGAAGTGTATTTATGAGGAAACCGGATAGCGTGAACGCAGAAATACAAGCGAGAATAATGGCAGGAAGTCGATGTGTGGATAAGGAGAACAAATGATGAAGTGAGAGAACTTTACAAGGAAATAAATATAATAGGAGTCATAAGAGCACAAAGATTGCGATGGTTGGGACACATGGAGAGGATGTCTGAAGCAAGAATACCTAAGGCATTATTGACAAGAAGTATTGGAGGAAAGAGAAGAAGAGGTCGACCGAGAGCAAGGTGGAAGGAGGAAGTGGAGAAGGACATAGAAATGTTGAAAATTGTCAGATGGAAGGTAAAAGCTAGAGATAGAAAGCTATGGAAAAGAACGATTAATCAAGCCATGGACCTACTAGGTTCGCAGAGCTAGTTATATATATATATATATATATATATATATATATATATATATATCTGTTGTAAACATGTTTACTCTTTTGTTTTTAATAAGTTGCCCTCTTTTATTTATGTACTGAACATAATGCTAAAAAATTCTAATTATTTAATTGGGCAAAACTAAAAGATTTCACAAAACTTCAGAGTCTATTTATAATCTTTATTAATTTTATTTAGTTATAATTTTAGTTTCTTATATCGTACTCATTGGAATACGGTAGCCACGAATTCGCAGTTCTAGACACTAACAACCAAAAAACTGAAAACGCAAATCTCGGTTTCCTATTTACAATATGTTAAGTTAATAGCTAAGTGCTACTCCATGCTTTGAGCAGTATCAACTTCAAACTAATACTGCTATGCATTTCTCTGAAACCTTTAATGTGGTTTTGAGCGAGATATTGTTCATCGATATTTCAATATATCAAGCGAGCCACAAAATTTGTATCTTAGGTAGGCCACGAACGACTGAGATAGGCATATAAGTCACGTCTGAGCTTAGTCAAATTGACAAGTTACGATTTAACCTATTACTAATAGTAGGACATGTAGGTTAGATCACTTAATCAATCTAAGACATAATTGACTTAATCCATGGCATACTCTGAACATTTTTTTTGTCACTCAATATATGGAAGCACTGAATTCAACACATCTAGAAAAAGATTCGACTATGAACAGTGATGCACGAATGGCAGATATTACTTAGCGACACAAGAAAAGTAATAGATGTTCTTTGTTATATGTTTTTTGAATGCGGGAAACGTGAAACCGTTCATTTAAGTTTCAAACTATAAGTTCTAAACTCGACATGAATGTGACCATATCTCTGTATTTAACAACTACTTTGCGTAATGAGTTAACGATCTTGACAAATGGTATTTAACTTTCCAATCTCTTTAGCGGCTTATCGGTTTTACTCATGCAAGAATAAAATCGATAAAATTAAGATACTAGACCCAACTGTCCTAAGTATCTTAATTTTAATTTCTTCCGAAACAAAGTTTACTAGTACTAGAACAATAATGTAGTAAACGGCGGCTTTTAAATAAAATTTCCTATTACCAGCATATACTATATTTTTTAATTTAGGAAGTAGACTCATTTATATAATCTTAAACTGCTTATATTTAAATTTTTTAAGACGTTCTCTAAAATTTTCGTTGAGGTATTTATAAAAAGCTCTTTTAATAATAATAACTTTAATAATAATAATAATACGAGGGATGTCTTTTATATTCCTGGAATAGATAACAGAAACTAAAATAAATCGTCATACATCCCTTTGTTTATTCAAAGCCCTATTTCCACTCCGATTGATGTACCTCTAAAACATGCATTTTGAAATTGGTTCAACCGCTTCTCCAAGCGTCGAAAAACGTTGATCTCGTAATTTATTTTTGATTTGCGGGAATAGGAAGCAGTTATTGGGTGCCAAATCAGGGCTGTATGGTGGATGACCTATCAATCCTACTTTTTCAGTTGTCAAAGCTTTCTTGTTTGAGCCGATGTGTGAGAGCTCACGTTGTCCTGGTGAAGAATGATCCGTCTTCGGCGGTTGGTTTCCCTTATTTCTCCAAATCCTTCTAGCAAGCAAATGCTTGTGTATTATTTGAAATTGACCTTCGGACTTTGCACTGATGGTACAGTTGCCACATGTCCGTTTATTCCGAAGAAAAAGCGACCATTTGTTTCGAAGTGCTTCGTACGCGAACAACTTTTGTTGAATTTGGCTCACCTTGAAAAACCCATACAGTCGACTACTGTTTACTTTCGGACTCATACGCATATATTCATGATTTGTCACCCGTTACGATGTCATAGATGTGTTTAGAGGCAACCCGATCGTATTTCTTCAGCATTTCTTTCGACCAATACACACGAGCTTTTATTTGAGGATTGTCAAATTTTTTTTGACGGCAGTTCGTGAAAAATTGAATGTTAGCTGGTCCAACTAATGTCCAAGGATACCTCGATCTCATTATAAGTCACATGGCGACCTTGCAATATCAGTTCATGCACAGCAGCAATGTTTTTCGTAAAATCAAACCGATTTTGGACAACCATTACGAAATTCGTTCGTGAGTCGATCACGATTGAATTCAGTATACCACCGACATCCACTGATTTTGGTGGTGATTCATCGTAAAAAATTTGAATTAAGTTCCTCGATGGACCGTTGTTGTGATAATCGATGTCGAAAGTTATAAAATATAATCGCACGAAAATGTTCACGAGTTAATTCCATTTTTAGGCCGAGATGTTATTATTAATAATATAAGTTCGACAACCTAAGTTCACAGTTCGAGGCTGTGGTTAGGAAACGAGACGCAGTCGGGTTGCTCGAGATACTTTAAGCGTTTTCGCATGTTTGTTATTCAAAATTTCTTCTGTTGGTCACGAGTCACTATGGATATGTTGTTTATGAGTTGTTTATTTTATGAACGAAAATGGAAAAGTTAAATGAAATTCCTGAAAATGTTTTAAAGAAAGCGAACTTATTGTGGTAAAACTTGTTAAGTGACAAGTGTGAAGTCTAAAGTTGCTTACGACAAGGTTTATTCAAGTTTCTATCATTGGCGAGAAAATAGCAAAGTCTGCGCGGTAACAGAAGAGGTAATTCTCGCCTATTTATAGGAGAAGGTAAATCTGGGATTATGCATTTTCATAGTTTATAATTAATTGATTCGATTTGTTACAAGAAAATGAGAAGATGAGAGAAAATTGAATTTTTATTATCGACTTGTCTTCTGAATAGTTACACTTATTCGTAGTTAATAAACCATTCTTGTTGCTACTTGTTTCGCGTTTTAAATTTTTTAAAACACGTTGTTCTGGGAAACGCGTTTTTAACTGTTGTTTTTAGTCTAGGATTTAGATATTAAAAAGATGGCTTAAAATATGATTAACAGAAAAAAAAATAAGTCACTGTAAACAACACATATAGCACCTATACACGTTTTATCCCTAGAACTACCAGGAAAACGGCCTATCGTTAGTTACCGCGCGGGTCCATTGGACCCGTATTTCTATATGCTGGGTTTTAGCTAAAATTCGGCGATTGTTTTGAATTCAATATAGCGCAAGCATTATCATATTTGACTTTTATTTCATTCAACATAAGAAAAGATCATTAAAATAAACCGAAGCAGTAATAAAAATAAGACATATATATATTGTAAAATAAAAAATATATAAATGATATAAAAGTAACACATTTCTTACATATAACTACTGAGTGCTCACCGCATACATTGGTTTTACAACGTGCACATGTTGTTCTTGTTTCTCTGTCTTTTGAAGATGGACAAACATCACTCTCTTCTTCTTTCTTGGAATCTCAGAACTAGTAGATGCTTCAGCTTTTTCTACTGCTTCTGGTTTTTCGTGGTCCCTGTATTCTGCTAGCTCCTTTCCTAGCTCAATTAGAAAGTTTCTTCTCTTTTTCAAATCAAAAGCTGAATTCGGTTTCATTGTCAAAATTTTTCCGACTGTGCAGAGTACTTAGCAACGTTACAGGCTTGCGTTTCTTTGGACAACACGAAGTAATCATCGCGTCGTCTGTAAAACCAAACTGTGTGGAAAACACTTCACGATTTTTTGGATCAACAAATGAAGATGGCAATTCAGGCTTCTTTTTACGGATTGTACCAACTAATGTTAGGTTTTTTGATAAATATTTTGCAAGATTGTACAAAGTAAAGAAATTGTCGCAGGTGACATTTCTTCTAGCGTTTTCAATTTCTTCTACTAAACGTTTTACAACCTTTTCGCCTTGATTCTTGCCTCTTTCTTCTCCCTGCTTTCCAGGATAAATTTCTAGTATCCATGCATAGGTTGTTACACTATCACAAATGGCCCAAAATTTTATTCCATATCGTCCAGGTTTTGATGGAATATATTGTCTAAAGGGACATCTGCCTCTGAAAGTTACAAGCTGTTCGTCAACCGTCATACAACAATTTGGTACATACGCATCTCGCAAATAAGTATTCCATAACTCAAAGCATTCCCGTATTGGTGCTATTTTGTCGCTACTCCTCTCTCTTCGTCTTTCCTTTTCATCGTCGAATCGAAGTACGAGTACCTATATTTTGAAATCTGTTTCGAGCGATAATAGTACCAAACATTTTTCGACCATTGTTTTTGCTCCAAAGTTGTGTTACGTTCTCGTTATAAGATTTGTATACACCTATTAGTATCAAAACTCCAGTAAATTTCTTCCATTATTGGACAACAATTTTTATCCAATTTTTGCCGAAAACAATCGTTCCTTGTCCATTCGTCAACTTTAGGATAATTTCAAGAAGAGGTTTACGAAAATAAATAAAAAGAAGAAGCAGGTGTATCGATCTCGCTATCTCTAAAACGTTTTGGGCCTAAACGTTCTCGTAAAATATTGTATCGTGGTTGTCTTCTGTGATGAGGTAAAATAGGATCTTGGTACCAAACAACTTGTATGTTCTTTGATATAAAATAATTAGCTCCAGCCTGATTTCTGTTGTGGTCATCATCGCAGCTCTCAGCAGATTCTTCAATATCCGATTCTTCTGTTGTGCTTGTATCTTCTCCATCGATGGGGCCTTAGACTGCATCTAACTCTCCATCGCCGTCTGAAGCTTCATATCCGCTATTGTATTCAACGTCACTCATTTCGGTTACTATCGCCTCTAGCTGTTGTTGTGTAAGGTATTCCTTATTTCCACGATCCATTTTCCGTAATGAGTAAAACGCAAAGTAGAAAATAGCCGCAATAAAAGATTCAGAAATAACTACATGAAAATTGATAAAAAATTATGCTAAAATATCAAATCGCACATTAGAACTGAACAAAATATAAATTTTGTCTTATTCACAGTAACAAAGTAAAACTACACATATGCGGCAAGCACTAAGCATTGTTCACGACGTGCGGCTATAAATATGCTGAAACAAGTAAAGTCCCAAAATACCAATGGTAAAGGGATTTCCCCTTTCTGTATACATCGGGAATGCCAAGAAAGGTTTATCAGCAGCGGGGTTGTCAGGAATTTATAAGCGAACCACTATCATTGTAAAACATACTTGCTTTACCTACATTTATACATTTATACGACATATATCGCCAAAGTATTTTTATACTGCCAAAACCATTCTTTCTAAAATATTTTTTTTTGGCAAAATTTAAATGCTATAACTCGTACTTAAAAAGTCTATTAGTAACAGTAAATTAGCCCAACCATAAGTACGATAAAACAATGGTTAGAAATCGTTTCGGATCCATTGGACCAGCTCGGTAGTCCTAGAGTTAAACTGTTGTTTTTAGTCTAGGATTTAGATATTAAAAAGATGACCACCAGAAAAAAAAAATTGAGTCACTGTTAACAACGTAAATAGCACCTATACATCAAAATGTTCTTAGTAAGTATTCTGTAAAAAAACGTCGAACTTTACGATAGAGACATCGGTTGTCAGATGACAGCACCAGGATCGCCCATTCCCGAAATATAAAAGGCATCCGTCGTAATCGTTTATAAGGGAAACCCCAACTACAGTAAAAAGGAAATTACAATTTTGTATCAGTAAATTAAAAAAAAGCAATAATTACAAATTATTAATAGTATCAATAATTGCATAAAGTGTATTATAATTAATTTGATAATTTGATAATGATTTGAAATTACTGCACATGACAGAAGAACAATAAAAGAAGTTCTTTGGGAAGATATTTATTTTTAGAACATTCAAATGAACTTTATTTATAAGAAACTGCAGTGAATATCATTTTGGAGAATTATTATATAAAAATTTTACCCTGTTTATATTTCTTCTAAGTTCAAGAGATAAAATGAAACCTACTGAGCATAATTTTATAGTCACATCCTTTATCTTAATAGATACTATCCTCCATAAATATGAGATATTTTAAGAATCAATGTTGTACATATTAGATTCGATTAATATGTATAGCATAAAGTACGAGATTAGTGATCTATATTTCAATTTAGATCGAATAAATGTATACAATAAGATTATCATGATGTGTATATTATGAAGGTCCCTGAAATTACCTACCACTTCATTAATACACTCAATAAATTGTGATTTGGCGTCGAATACATTCCTCAAAATCCCATATGTATTTGATGTATTTTCTATCGTATAAACAGGACGCATATTGTTGATACGGTTTTCAATATATTTATCGTATTATATGTCAGTATTTAGTGTATGTGACTCAATATCAGTGTTTCTTCGAATTTATCATGGCATATCACGCTAATGAAATAACGAAGGCAAGAATTCTTTAGGGCAGCGGTTTCCAACCTTTTAATATTTGTGACCCAATTTTCAATCACAATTCTCATCGCCCCCCCCCCAACATTCAATAATTTTCACTGAAATCGTGTGTAATCGTAATATTAGTTTCTATCTAATGTAGTTTATATAATCACTTAATGTCATAATGCATATATCAATTCTACTTATCAATATTAAAAATATTAATGCATACATCAAGTAACTAAATCTAGATTGCCTCATAAAGTGACATTCTGTGAAAGAATAAGGGACGAGAAGCGTTAGATCAGGTCTTGAACGTCGAGATCATGATGGCATGCATGGAACAGCCGAAAAAATAGACTCTATTGTAGCACACCTATGTCTCTTCCCACCTTGTGCTCCCACTTCTAACGGCTTCGCGAGAAGTTGAGATTCGTCCCGTTTGTCCCCAATTCTATATCGCCAGCGTGGCGTGTATAAATGCTGCATCTCCTTCCAGCCAGTCTCAGTCGAGCCGATCCTTCTACCTCTATACTGTGAATGTGTATGTTGTAATTTGCATGCTATCAGCAATTCACGATATTCGAGTAGCAGTAGAAGTATACAGTGTATGTATACAGAGTCATAGATAAATTCTTAAGTGGGCATAAGCGAGCATTAAACGATTGCGAAGCATTAAGAAGTGCATAGACGACAGTAGCTCCGAAGACAAAATCAAGAAAATATTCTGACGAATATTTAAATTTTGGGTTACTAGCACTGAAGTAAATGGAGAGGAAAGGCCCCTGCGTGATATTTGCTCAAAAATGTTGGCGGCAGACAGCATGAATCCAAATAAACTTAAACGACATTTGGAAATGCTTCATAGTGAGTACGTTAGCAAACCCCGAGAATTCTTCGAATTTAAATTAAAATCATATGAAAAGCTAAAATTATATTTCAAAAAAAATTGTCTATGAATGATAAAGCTTTACTTGCCTCTTATAAAGTTTCATGTCAAATAACCAGGTGTAGAAAGCCTCACACCAATCACACCATCCGAAGAGCTTATTCTGCCAGCTGCAATTGAGATTGTAGAAACTATGTTTGGAGATAATTTTGCCAAACAATAGCTGTCCATGCCGGTATCAAATGATACTGTTGTCCGTTGAATTGGTGATATAGCTGAAGATGTACACCATCAGTATTTCGGAAAGTTGCGTGATAATTTATTTTCAATTCAGCTTGATAAGGCAACAGATAGCAATAAAGATGCTCATTTAATTGCCTATGTTCGCTTTTCTGATAGTATGTCAGTAGTAGACGAACTACTATTCTGAAAACCAATAGAACTCAGAGCAACAGCACTTGCATCATTTAGTATCCTAAATTATTTTCTAAATGGGGCAAATATAGAGTGGAAAAATTGCGTCGGAATATACACCGATGGTGCTCGTACAATATCTGAAAGATTCCAAAGTGTACAAGCACTTGTGAAACAAAAATCTCCAGAGTGTATCTGGACACATGGCATGATCCACAAAGAAGCTCTGGCTTCCAAAGAAATTCATCCTGGTCTAAATCTTGTGCTAATAACGGTGGTAACCGCAGTAAATTATATAAAAATGAGACCACTAAAATCAAGTATCTTTTCTGCACCTTGTAAGGGCATGGCTACCGTACATTCAACGTACTATTATATTTCGAAGCTAGAAGGTTATCACTTGGGAGATTTTTGCAACGTGTTTATGAATTAAGAGATGAAATCGCCATTTTTTTAAAAGAGGAAAAGCGACTGGAAGTTGAGATGTTCTGGGATGGTTTATTTCTTATGAAATTGAGCTACTTGGTCGACATATTCGAGAAACTAAATACCTCAAATCTTCAACCCCAAGGAGCAAACACACATATGTTGGGTACAAGTGATAAAGTTAATGCTTTTTTTTTTAGAAAACTTGAATCGTGGACCAGAAATATAAAGCAAAAAAACCTAGAAATGTTTGCAAATATAGGTGAATGTATTAAAACTTACAAGACTGAAAAACAACATATAGGAATTGTTTCTTTATCAATTGAAAATCATTTAACCATGCTGGCAAAGAATTTAAAAAGTATTTTGTTGCTGACTTCAACTTGATAGCAAGTTACGAGTGGGTTAGGGACCAATATCAAAATACTCCCGAAGGTTTCTTAACTGCCGAAGAAGAAATCTTTATAGACTTCACGGCAAGTGGCGAAATATAAAGATAATTTACTAATACATCACTCTTTGAATTTTGAGCAGGGTTGGATGATGAATTTTCTGCACTGAAAACAAGAGCACTTCGTATACTATTACAATTTTCAATCAACTACCTTTGCGAAAGCGGATTTTCTGCAGTTGCTGCTTTGAAGACAAAATAATAGATCTTACTTAAATATATAAAAAGAGCTTAGAGTGGCATTTTCTAATATTAAACCCTCTTTAGAAAAAGTTTGCTCTGCAAGGCAGGCCTAAGGGAGTCACTAATAAATATTAATCCTGTTTTTAATTTATTATTGGTAAGTTATTTATTAAATACATTGTGCAGTACAGATACAATCTTATTTATAAGTTTATTATATAATATATCAGTCTAAACGTGTATTTTATTTTTTATTATGTTAGAACGTTTTCAGTAAATTAAATAAATAAATTTATAATATTTTTCGTCAATATATTTTTCTCACTTTTTTCTCAATATACTCGCCCCCTCTTTAGTTTTATGACGCCCCCCTTGAGAAGCGCGCCCAACGGGTTGAGAACCGCTGTTATAGAGACTTCAAGATGGATGGTCTACACGACAATTAGCCATTGAGTTTAGCATAGGCAAAAGTACTGTACATAGAATATTACACAAATTGAAGCGCCTGTAAATTTTGTAACGAACAATCCATTCGAGTTCGCAAGTAGTGCAGTAGATGCAGTGAATTTTCCTGGTAGCGTTAGAACTGCACAGGAAAGATTAAAAGCTAGTGAATTAAGAAATTATTCAGCTGCAAACGAACTGTTCTTAATGGAGCAAAACAGGCAACAGAGGTTGGAATTTATTAATAGAGATGTTGATTTTTCGAATACTGTCGTGTTTAGTGACGAGAAGATGCTTCGGTCGTGTTATAGTGGCCTTGTTAGAGTTTATCGACCAGTAAATAGACGTTATGATGAAGAGATACGTGCATGAAGTACACAGAAGCGGTTTTTTGAGTCCTGGAATTTGTTGGGATATTGGGGAGCGATTAACTGCAACAGTTTACGTTGACATTTTGAAGAATATAATGCTACTGTCGGTACAACAATTATATCGAGACTTCACTTTTCAATACAATAACTCTCCTATTCAAACTGCCAGTGTGGTCCGAACTTGATTATCAAATAATGACGTTAGTGTTATAAGATGGCCTGCCAGGATTCCAGATCTAAACCCTATTGACAGTATTTGGGGGTTATTGGTGGGAAAATCTATTGTAGCAAATGTAATATAGTCTATTCCACTGCGATTAGAAGCAGTGATTGCTAAAAATGGGGCAATAACAAAATATTAAATGTTTTTAAATTTGCCTATTAATAACTTATTTCTCGTTTGTGTTATATAATAAACATTTTTGTCTTGGAGTAAAAATATTTATCAATTGTCTATTTTGTTTTTTCTGACCACTTCAACAATAAAACTAATCTAGACGCAGTCATATTTTTATTATCGTTGTAGTATTACCTATGTCAAGCATATGTATGTGTCATACAAATTTCAAAGTTTATCAATGCTTACATTTTGCACTGTCATATTTTTATATAATTAGTTAAAATTACATTACGATATTAAATTTTATACATTTAAGTTTAGATTTTATATGAAGGTAAATTGCAGATCGCCATTCTACATTCTACATTATTAAATTTTAACAACTGCTTAGATTTTTTATGTCATTCCTGTTGTTAACAACAGGAATGACATTAAAAATCTAAGTATTCCTCGTATATTATTATTCTATAGTTAATTTTTAGTCTTTTTATTATTGTTAAAAAAATAGCATATCAGAGTTAATATTGAATGTTTATTTAAAATTTCATCGTTAAATATTAGTTTTCTTTTCTGATATTAAATATTTTATTCGACCGAATACATGTATTTCATGCCAAATTGAAGACGAAATTGATAAAAGAAATAAATTTAAAATGTATGATATTTAATCGATATTTAAATCACAGAAACATTAATCAATTAAATGATTCTTTTAGGAACCTCATTAAAATTCGAACAGAGTACATATAATACCCCCAGACGACGTATATTAAAAATAATATCAGATTTTCAAATGTTGCTTTTGTACTTCCACGCCATAAAGTTATGTAAATGTCCCCACGATATTATTTATATACGTACCCCAAAAACCAGTATTAGGTATATGCAAATTTTTCCGAAGTTAACCCGCAGCATCCATAATCAAACTTTCTCCTCTTTCTTTTTCTGTTCGTTTTTTCGACTTTTTTGAAGAAACTAAATTACGGCACTTCATGAACTCGTGGAGAAATTTTTAAATTGGTTTATAAACTGCGTACCATTTAATTTATAGTCACTCGTAAATTTAGCGATGTTCATTTTAACAACGACCCATTAAAATAACTCATAACGACCCATATCTTCTGTCCGACTATTCCGACAAGGCATTTTCGCGATATATTACTGAAGGTGAGTGTTTTCGAGATATGTTTGGGTTGAACCAGATGTTGAGCAGTATATTACAGAAAGGAAACTTTTCAGGTTAAAGAGATTAATAGCGATTAAATAAACTATAATTTTTCGAGAAAAAGGACGTATATTCAGTGAGAAAATTAAAGCCTGGAAATACTGTTATTTTCGTAGTTTTGATTGTTGTGGCTACTAGCGTGAATTGACGACTGGAAGAAACGTTTAAAATCGCAAACTTGTCTTTATTTATAGCCATTTACTTAAGAATAAAACTGTATTTTTAGATACCAATGTTTTTCTTACTATAACAAATAACAATTTATGATTCAGAGTCCAATTATTAAATATTTACAACATGAAAAAATCTTATTTCAAAAAGATTTTCGTCGATTAACACTTTCACATCTTCAGCAGAAGCGCTTAAATATTATTACTGCGGAATATAACAACATCTCCTCGACACATGTATCTAGTGTGATTATCTGTGGTATAAAGTATATTATTTAGTGAAAAACTAAAATATCAGAAACGAATCTTCAATATTTAACTAAAATTAAAGTATTATAGAATTTACAAATTTAGAAATGGTTTAAATAGTATTTCACTTATGTAATTAATAAAACTAAATATTTAGATTTATGCCCTTAGTTATCAATATTCAAATTAAATAGTTATATATCTAAATATCTAAAGTTTTTTCATGGCTTGGCTTGGGATGTTGCTATATGCTATATACAGGCTGATTCACTTTCGGCCCTCACCATGGGGATCTCTGTTAGTATTGGAGATAGAGTATAGGTTAAAATTTGGCAAAGTTGTTAAATTTTGTGTTTGTTATAAATCCGTAAATAAAATAGACCTGTGACAAATGACCTTCGTTATTAAAAAAAAAACGCGAAAACCCCATTTTCTTCTTTTACCCGTAGCACCGACATTTGGCCTTGTACAGAAAAAATAAAAACATATCTTTGTGGCCATTTCTAAACCTCTATCCAGTGGTGTACTCTAATTTTTTTTTTGTCGGGGATTTTGTACTGCCCAATAGTGCTCCGTATTTCTGTTGAACATTCCAGAATTTGTAAATTTTGTTTCATCTGA
Source organism: Melolontha melolontha (assembly GCA_935421215.2). NCBI lineage: Eukaryota > Metazoa > Arthropoda > Insecta > Coleoptera > Scarabaeidae > Melolontha > Melolontha melolontha. The sequence continues at coordinate 52,816,343 of OW285243.1, forward strand.
CCAGATGATTTTGCTTAAAAAATTTTCGTCATTTTCTATCCTTCCCATTAACCAATTACAATATTCTAGCCTTCTCAAATTATCTCCAGGCAGTAAAGAGTGAATAACATGGATCCTGTATGGTTTAAACCTACTTTTATGTAAAGTTCTCCAAACTCTGGACTGGCACAAATTTAATTCTGACGCTACTTCGCGTGTAGAAATTGATGGATTATTATTTATCTATAAAAATACAAGATTAACATGAAATTTGAAAACACGCTTTTAATTTACCATTTGTAAAATATCTTGTCGATTTTCATTTAAATTCCTGTTGTCTTGACCATTACGCGGCTTAGTAAACGATCCATTCTCGACCAAATTTCTGTCGAGATCTAGAAAAATGGTACGATGAGGCTGTTGTCGTTCTGGATATAATTGTAGATATCTTGTACTCGCTACTGTTGAATTTCGGTTCGAAGAATAAAAAATACTTATCATATCTCGTTTCTCTTCGTTAGTGTATGACATATTTGTATTATTAATGAACAATAAATGAAATGTTTGACAGATTGAAATTCCATGGCTACCTTATTTAATATTATAACTTATTCATTCAAATAAAACCTAATGTCAAAAACTATAGTCAGCATGTGGCACATTGTTGAAATCAGAAAAAAAAACTCTTTCTGAAGATGTCTAAATCCAATATGGCGCCTATAAGAAATTAGATAGTTGATGATGGCCAGAAAGAAACGAAACGTCGTATAAAAATTTAGAGTAGACCACTGGATAGAGGTTTAGAAATGGCCACAAGGACGTCTTTTTGTATTTTCTCTACAAGGCCAAATGTCGGTGCTACAGGTAAAAGAAGAAAATGGGGTTTTCGCGTTTTTTTTTTTAATAACGAAGGTCATTTGTCACAGGTCTATTTTCCTTACGGATTTATAACAAACACAAAATTAAACAACTTTGCCAAATTTAAACCAATACTCTATCTCCAATAATAAGCGAGATCCCCATGGTGAGGGCCGAAAATGAATCAGCCTGTATATATACGTAATACCTACTACTTATGACTTACCCAATTTACCTCAATACATGATTGCCCCGGAGATCTTTCGGCTAAAGACGAGATCAGTTTAGAGGCGACTGGAGGGGGAGTTCGTATATCATAAAGGGCACCACAAGGTTTATACCTTTAGCCGTAACAGAGAACACAGACTCTGCCGATAGTAAATTTAATGACTCTAGGTAACTACGTGTATCGTTCCTAAACCAAATGAAACAACCAAGTTCAAAACAATAACAATAAGGATTTATTAATAATAAATCGAACAACAAAATAATGTAAATCAAAATGTCAAAATATGGTAATATGAATATTTTCTTTGACCAACAATAAAACAATAAAACAACACCAAGTAATACCTGGTCATGAGTGAAATACTCACCCAGTATAATATATGAATGAAATAATTTAAAGTGCAAACAATAAATTGGCTAAAATGTGAAGTTAAACTATATGCACATAAAAGCAGGTGTTTTAGATAATATCAAAAAAAAGATCACAAAATTTAATAAAAAAATAAGGTCAACGTCTGAAATGATTTGACCAATATGGAAAACAAGTAAATTAACTAAGAATCTTAATCTAAGAATTCCATAAATAATTTATCAAAGATCTTTAATAAACCTTACATTGACATTGACACATACTGTATATACATTCATTATTTTTATAACACAATTAATTATTTAATTGCCTAAATTTCAATTTACAAAAAGTTATACCAAAATAAATCTATTAAGATTTGCCCACACTGTATGAAAATATATTAATCAGATATAAAATAAAGTTGCTCACAAAGCTTACTTATAATAAAAAATTATAATACAAAAGTATTTTTAATAATATAAAAAATATTATTAAAAATGGGGTGTGAAGAACACAATACAAGTTCATTTATGTATTTTTGAATGAATCTTCTCCAAAGACGTAGATACGTATTTCACATTTCTACATGATTATCAATACGCCCCTGTTGGAGAAGAGACACATTCAATAACTACCTAGCTATCTTGCAGATATTATTATGACAGAGCGTGAAGGAATATTCAGCGCTGTCTCTATAATAATCGCTGAACTAGCCGGGTGTTCCTTATAGTCGGTAACTACCGTATCTATAAAAAACTGTATTCTCGTGTCTTCACTACTTGTTGGCGTGAGCCGAATGTGTATATGACAACATAATTTGAAACATGCTTGAGTGGGTAAAACCTCACTAAATTTGTATAATACAAAAGTATTTTTAATAATATAAAAAATATTATTAAAAATGTGGTGTGAAGAACACAATACAAGTTCATTTATGTATTTTTGAATGTACCTTCTCCAAAGACGTAGATACGTATTTCACATTTCTACATGTTCGTCGGTACGCCCCTGTTGGAGAAGAGACACATTCAAAACAAACATAACTACGTTACTATCTAGCCGAAATTATTTAGACTGAGCGTGAAGGAATATTCAGCGCTGTCTATATAATACCAGCCGAACCATATATATATATCTATATAATGCCAGCTTGTTTCAAATTATGTTGTCATAAAAAATTATATTACACAAATAAAATCGAAAATTATCTTTATAGAATTAAAAAAAATCAATGATACCTCAGTTAGATTCTTTGCACTAAGAAAAAAAATGGCTCAAAGCAAAACGATAATTAGGACGTAAAATTTATAAATTTAAAAAATGTGCTCACTAGACAAGTATCTGAATATGGATAGAAAAAAATATGACTTAGTCAAAATTATATAGCCCCATGCAAGCTCTAATTAGCTGATTCGGAATTAGCCCCACACAAGCTCTAATTAACTGATTCGGAAGTAGCCCCATACAAGCTCTCTAATGAGTTTAAGGAAGAAAAGAACAATATAAGTAATAGAAACGAAATTAATGAGAGAAACAATGCCGTTTATAAGACATTCTCAGTTATGGACCTCGTTCTATGAATTTTGATTCCTACAAAGTTAAAGACTTCCCACGTGGTCGAAGAATGTATCCATTTAAATCCGTGTCATCATGATGCAAACCAACCTTAGAATAACTTCAACGTCGCTTTGCAATGCTCAGTAGAATTTATATAGACGACAACACAACGTCATATGGTAAAAAAATATATAGTTGGAAGGAAACTTTTAATTACCCCATATTTAATTATTTTCAAAAAGGAAATCGGCCGCAAAGAAAACATACTACTAATTTACAACCTCTTTCCTTTTAAATTTCGCTAAACAAAGGCAAAATTGACTAATAAGCAAGTCGTACTATATCACAAATAATTACGTACATATGTCCACTGTATGCCTACATCAACTAGTTTCCAAAACAAAATACCAAATAACTGAAATACTAATTAAGAGCCATTACGGGCGACTTCAAAAGTCCGATGAATAATTAGGATACAATCCAAGTAGAAATACTACCAAATATTATTTAATATCCGTAAATATTATATTACACGGCTTGTTAAATGCATGTATCACCATCGCATAACTTACAGTTATATTCAAAAATAAACATACAATTTTGATATATTACTACTAACTTTTTTATTTATTCAGTTGAAAACGTTATATTACAATTTGTTACTAAAATAAGAAGCGACAGTATCTGTGCAGAACCTGCAATTCGATCCCTGAGTGTCTCTATATTTATTACTGAGCTAGGCCAAATAAGTTTTAATACAAAGTAAGTATACAGTATGATTATAATAATTAATAATCATTTTTATTATTTATTTGACATACGTCTCTGCGTTTGTTATAAATATACAGGCTGTCCTTGAAATAAAGAGACAACATATAACAAATGGAAAAATATAACTATATAGAATATAAATCCAAAATATTGCGAGTCAACTATGACGCGAACCCCGAAATTAAAAACAATCTGAAAATTATATTACGTGACGCCTAAGAATTTAAAATATTCAGAATGTTATAAGTGATAAATACCCCACACACACATACGTTATAGCGTATGTTTACATACGTAACAACTGGATAAGATGGACAATAACAAAACTATTCTTTCTGTTAGTGTCGATCAACCTTAAGATATCGTCTCTGATTTTTATAATAGCACAGTGGCGTGACAAATTTTTGTTTAATATATTTGTCATTTTTTTGGCTTATGAGAGGGAATTTTGGGGAAATATTTAGGAGTTATATTCTACATAATTAAATCTTTCCACTTTTAATACGTTGTCTTTTTCTTTCAAGGACAACCTGTATTTATATATATATATATATATATATATATATATATATATATATATATATATATGTATATATAATATTAAAGTTAAAAGAAAATATTGTCTATCATTGCATAATTAAATTGAATAAACCTTTTGTGAGGCTTTTAAATCTCATTTCGTATGTACACCTAAAAGGTAATGTTCCTTATAAAAATATTTAAAGCCATAACCGCAATTCAGTTTTATGTGGACCCAAGAATATACAAGAAAATATTACAAGGACAATATATATTATAACAATATATTGTATTTACTAATTTTATACACTAAATTTAATTTTAAATTAATTACGATTAATTATAATTATTTGTGAAAGCAACGAAAATGGAATGCGAGGACCTTAATTTACATAAAGAGACAGAAAAGCAGATCTATAATAACTAGGGCAACTTAGATTTACGAAGATCTCTCCCTCAAGGAAGCTGGCGTGTAGGAAGTTCGTTCAATGAATATTTCCTTCAACGTTTGAAGGAAACTTTTAAAGCCAGGGTGAAATAAACACGTCCGAGTTCGACGTTCGAAGCTGCTCATACGTGGTAATCAGACGTCCAAACAGCAGCGACTTTCACAAAGAATATACAAACTCCTAACATAGAAAATACATGCGAGGATTGAAGAAGAACGACCTAAACAGCAGAAGAATTAAAGAAGCTTGCCGCTACTATGAAAAATAGTTAAAATAAAATAGGTATAACCTCTAATGACACGTGGATGCTTTCATAGATCCTATTCCACGCAGAGATAGATCTGGTATTGAAATTAATCCGAAAAAATATCAAATTACTAACGGCATACGGCATATAAGTGTAAAAGAAATTCTCGCAATAAACCCATCCAAAAGTTTACTAATTAATATAATGAAAATTACGTTGGGCGTTTCTCAGGCCCTTGAAGAAGTATGACATGAACGTGTATTGCATAGAATCAAAACCCAATTGTCACCCAACTGAATACTATACTTACTTAACAGACAAGTATTTTATAGTAAAATACTAGGATGCCATAAGAACTTTACTTTCAATTAAGTCAGGTTCTATCTCAAGAAAGCGTCATCGTCCTCCTATATTGTATTATTGCCCTTATTATATACTACAGATCTGCTATAATCACTGATGATACAGATGTCTTAGCTTCGTTGATAGAGCCCCGAATAACCGAAAACTGTTTAGATTGTGTGTAAAGTAAATCAATCAAAGTCAGTACATGCTACTTGCACACTAAAAAAAGGTACCAGAGTGCATTTGTAATTGTTCTCGGTACTTTGTGATTGAAGCCGTTCAAGTATTTCCAGATTAGAGACATTCGCGCTTCCCCACAGTTGAACGCCATAGGTCCACACTGACTTTAAATTCACCTTGTACAAAATAAGTTTGTTTTCCAGGGGTGGTGAAGTTCGGTGGCCAATGAGCCACTGTAAATTTGGAGAATATCAAGCCCTAGCTGCTTTCTTTTCGAGAAAATTTTCGAGATGCGTAGTGCACGTTAGCCATCTACCCAAATGAATTCTGAGATATTTAGCGCTTTCATTCTGGGGTGTCTGAACACTGTTCAAGGAAACAGGAGGCCAAGTATCTCAACGTAATGAATATATTACATGCATTTATATTAGTTCGTTGATTTTTATTTTCGACTTTCTTTACCACTCCTGGAGGTTATTTAATGATTTTTGGAGATACTGCGATGCCGCTGTAGGATAACTACTTGTCGCTAATAATGCAATATCATCAGCATATGTCGCGATAGGTGTAGTATTCGATGTTGGTACATCGCCATTTCTAATATTCGGTTCAGTGTTAGCAGTTCATCCTGGTATTTGGCCAGGAAATATCTATCAGTAAGAGAGATTTTCAGAATCTGATAGTAAAGGTGCGATAATTTAGATTTCAGTTTGGACAATAACCCGTAATGCCAGGCCCTATTAGAAGCACGGGAAATATCTAAGAAAGCTGCCGAACAATACTCTTTCCTTTCATAGGCTCTATGTATGATTTACACCAAGCGATGCACTTGCTCAATAATGGCATGCATTTCTCTAAACCCAAATTGATGATCAGGGTTTATTGCGAGTTCATTAATTAAATGGTTAAGCCTTTTCAAGAGTAATTTCTCGAATATCTTTGACAAGGTAGGCAGGAGACTAATCGGGCGGTATAATGTCACTTCTTCCACAGGTTTGCCAGGCTTAGGAATTAAAACAATTTGGGCAACCTTCCATTTGTGTCCATTTTTTAAAATAGCATTAGCTCTCTCTCTCTCTCTCTCCTCTCTCTCTCTCTCTCTCTCTATATATATATATATATATATATATATATATATATAATTTAAAAGAAATTATCGACCATACTATATTGGATAAAATTAATTAAACGCGGGCAAGCGGTCTGTCAATTAAAAACTCATTTATTAATTATCTCTATATTTCACAACAACTTTGTTGCTTCTTCCGGAGCTAAAAATGTAGAGTTCAAAAAAAATAATATTATTATTTTTTTTATGCTATTAAGAACCAAGGTTTTTCAAAATTTAGCATCTCAATTGATGAAATGATGTGGTCTTGCAAGAAATTCACATATTTTGCTGCAGTGAGGTTACCGTCAAAAGAAAGTGGGCCAATAAGTCTATCGCTTATTATTTTAATTCAGACATTGACTTTTTGAGCGTAGTGCGTTCGGGTTAGGTTTTGGGCTTGAGGATTTGTACGGAACCAATACCTAATGGATTAATTGAAAGGAAATTTAGTTTTTTTCACTGAATAAATGTATAATACAAACTGGAAATTCTGAGAGTAGACTTCACCATTTACGGTAAATGTAGCTTCATTAGTAAAAATTATTTTATATAAAATTTCTTCGTTTTTATTTAATATATTAAACATTATTTCACAAAAATATTAATTTATCTTCCTTGAAAAGTTCTTCATGGTTTGATATCTTGTATGGCTTATATTAGAATTCTTTCAGGGATTTGTACACCGAAATTTACGAAACTCTAAAATGCCTGGCTACATCTAAAAGCGATCCTACAAAACCTCTACAAAACACAGGATATGCAGCTCCGTGTGTTCTGTTAACACGTGACTGCTTTGATTTTTCTAGTTGGAATTTAGAAAATGACCATTTTCCTTGAATTTGTTAAAAATATTTAAAATTGTTTTTGCACAAGCCTGTTAGGATAATAAACGGAAAACATGTGTTTCTCTCTGACCGTCCTTAAACTATAATTCTTCTGGAACCTCATTACGCACAGGAACACATAGGAAAAATCTATGTGTACTAATAAAAACCTGATATACTATTAATTTAATTCAGGAAATAGCTGAGATGCCTAGTTGTACCTTTGAAGAGATATATCTATACTAAAGATGAATGTTTTTTAGCTATGTTGGAGTTCATTATTTTATCTTCTAAACATAATATAAAAATATCTACTAGCAACGGGCTCCGATAAGATCTTATAGCCAATCCACTAATTTGAGTATACAATTTATTGTTATACAATACGTATACCACTATTTTTATACTTATAGTTATACTAATTATTTATTACTGAAATTCCTTGTTAAATGCATTAATAGTGTTAAGTAATTATAGAAACGAGCTAATTAGCAGATTTATGAGATGACATATAATCTTGCACATATACGAGGGTAAGCTGAAAAATTCGGTAACTAAAGTATAACAAAAAACAATATTTCAGTGAAATGTGTTTTATTTTTTGACGTAATCTCCCAAAAGATCAATACATTTATTTAGTCGTTGGTCAAGTACTCATTTTCCTCGAGCTCCTCAAAACAGTGGTCAACGGCAGCTATCAGATCCTCATCCGAAGCAAATCTCATACCGTCGAGGTGCTGCTTCAGTTTGGGGAACAGATGATAGTCTGACGGAGCTAAATCCGGCGAATAAGGGGGATGCTCAAGCGTTTCGAACTTTAATTTGGCTAATTTTTCTTTAACAATTCCTCTCGTATGAACTGGAGCATTGTCTTGATGGAAAATTCTTTTTTTATGCTTTCTTCTGGGTCTTTTTTCGACGATAGCTGCCTTCACTCGATCCAAAAATAGTATAGTGCAGTAATCGTTTGTCCCTTTGGCAGGTAGTCGATAAGCAAGATTCCCTTCGCATCCCAGAAAACGGAAGCCATCACCTTTTCTGCCAGTAGACGAACTTTGGCCTTGGAGCAGGTTCACCATGTTTAGTTCACTGTTTTGATAGCTGTTTATTTTCTGGAGTGTAGTGGTGGACCCAAGTTTTAACGCACTTCACAAATTTGCGTAACAATCTTTTGGATTATACCGAAACCGCTCTAAAATGGCTGCAGAACATTCCACGCGTTTGAGTTTTATGCTGTGTTGTTAGTAAGCGCGGCACCCATCTACCACACCGCTTAGATATGTCTAATTCAACATTTAAAATGTACGACACTCATTCTCTGGGGATGCGTGTAGCCTCAGCAATATCTTGCAATGTGTATCGGCGATCAGCTTCCACAAATTTCAAAACTTTTTCCACACTTTTTGCAGAAGTGGCTGTTTTAGGACGTCCAGAACGGGGATCGTCATTTATGTTCGTACAACCTTTTTTTAAATTCGTTCACCCATTTGCAAACAGTCTTAAAACAAGAAGCTTCCTCGCCTAACACATTTGCCATATCAACATGAATTTCTCTAGGCGAAGATACTTTTTCCACAGGTATTTAATCACTGAGCGAATTTCGATATTGTCCATTTCTAAGAAGCGACAAAAGTACTCTGCTTTGAAGAGTGTACACAACAAACTATTTGACAGATCCACATGAAGTTTAACGCGTATATCATTGAAACATCAAGCTTTTACATAGCGCCATTTTATAGTTAGTTACTGAATTTTTCAGCTTACCCTCGTATTACTGATTCTTACCAATGTGGAATAAATTGGAAAAAAATAATTTAAAAAAAGTCATTTTAAGTATACTCTGAAAGCGAATGTGTACGTATGCGGAATATGAAATTACGAAATTTGTTTAAGTTTATGTTTTCAAGTTTTTTTGTATATTTACTACGTCATCCATAATAGTTTTAAAATTATTATCGCCTTTTACATATATTAAATTTCGCCGCTAGAACAAAGTTTCCTGTCAAAAGCTGCGGCCTCCAATATTTTCTGAATATTTTTCCATAAAAAAGTTTAAATCTGCCACAAAGTATTGCAATCTAAATAAAATCCTTCCGGGTCAAAATCGATATCATTTAAAAACACGTAGAATTTAAAATACTTCGGGCATCCGTTCTGTTCTTTTACACGTGACCGAAAATACCATCTAACATTTTAGCAATTAATATTTCATTTAATTTCATTTAATTAGAAATACGAGATATATAAATACTGAGAAAAGTTATTTCGACTTCTGATAATGTAATATTGAAACTGAATAAAAGCGAAACAGTTGAAAATAACTATGGCAGTGAATTCATATTACTAAATTTCTAAGAAATTTTAATATATTAATGGAAGAAAAATATATAAATAAATAGGACGTGAAATGTTCCTAAAAATATTAATTATTATTTTGTCATATCCTTTATGTACTTGCTTTTCCAATAATATATACCTACATAGGCCACAATTTGTTATTTTAGAGTTAGCGATGAAATAATCATAGCCTAGATTGGTTCTATTTACCTACTAAAAACAGAAAGAAAACTAAATCTACTAAATATGAGAAAAAAAATTAAATAAGATGGATGTGGATGCCGTCCACACTTATCCAAAGTGTATATAATTCTTACCTTAACAAAATTGATCACATTTTGAAGAATCCAAATGTATTATTAATTTCTTCAATATTGTTGATGATCCTATGTTATACGTCACCTAGGTCAGCATAGAAATTTTTTTTAAAGTAAGACCACCAAAAAATCAGTTCACAGCGGTGACCATATTGCTTCTGTGATATAAATATCGTGCAGCAAATTTACAAATTGTGCTCAATATTTCCAATCGATATCGGTCAGCATTTGGTGCTCCTTCAAAAAATATGGGTCCAATAATTCTTACTTGACTAGCGTCTGCCCAAACAATTTTTTTTGTGGACGCGATGGCGTCTCTATAAAAAGTTCGGATTATTTCTTCTTCACATTTTCATAAAAAATTTATGATTAAACTAGAATGTATCTTTGAATATTTTTTTCCATGATAACTACAAATGTATAAGTATGACATTAATATACTGTCATTTATATTTTAAATTCTTTGAAAAAGGCATCATATACCGAAGCCTGTAAGATTGTTTTAAATATATACATTTTGAAGTAAAACCAGACCTTAAATCGCCAACTAATCTACTGAATCTACCATAACATCAAACGTCACGAAATAATTATCTATATATATATATATATATATATATATATATACAGGGTGGGGCATAGGAATCAAGTGTTTTTGAAATGATAATAAAATTATTAGTTTTTACTCTAAAAAAAATTTATTGGTAGTACAACATAGCTAATAATAAAGCATTTTGAAATATTCAAGTACGGAAAATTACATCTGGCATATGATGTCCGTTTTCATTGATACACTGTTGCAGCCGTTGACGAAAATTGGCCTCCACTCTTTCCAGCATGTCTCTGTCGATTAGGGAGATTTCATAACGAATCGATTCCTTTAATGCGTCTAACGTACGGGGTTTGGCCTCGTAAACACGTGACTTGAGGTACCCCCATAGATAAAAATCACAAATCGATAAGTCGGGAGACCGAGGAGGCCACAAAACGTCACCAAATCTCGAAATTAGACGATTTGGAAACAGGTGGCGAAGAACAGCCACAGATGCTCTGGCGGTGTGTGCCGTGGCCCCATCTTGCTGTAACCACAAATCTTGAATATCCACACCTCTTCTTAACAATTCAGGTATGAAAAAGTTATTCACCATATGAATGTAACGCGCAGATATTACTGTAGCGGTTACCCCATTTTCTTCAAAAAAATATGGGCCAATGATGCCAAATTTTCCCACCGTACACCAAACTGTTACCTTAGGACTATGCAATGGCATCTCATGCAACTGTCGTGGATTCTCGTCAGCCCAGTACCGGCAATTTTGTTTATTGACGGCCCCCGTAAGATGGAAATGAGCTTCATCACTCATGAGTAACAACATGTTTTCATTCTCCTGAACAAGTTCAAGCATTTGTTGTGCGAAACTCAAGCGTTGGGCGTAATCTCTTACATTTAATTGTTGGGCAACCAGTATTTTGTATGGGTGAAAATGTAAGTCACCATGCAAAATCCGCCGTACAGTGCGATTGCTGATTTGAAGTGCAGCTGAATGTCGACGTGCAGAGCCGCGTGGACTTCGCAGTAATGCTTGTCTCGCCCTTTCAATATTCTCAGGAGTACGCACAATACGTTGACGACCGGGCGGCTTTCTTTTCATTATTGAACCTACTGTTCGAAGGTTATTGACCCAGCGTAAGATGGTGTCTCGGGCAGGAACAGAGTCATTACGATGGATATTAAATCTTCTGCGAAATTCACGCTGTACTGCAGTCACCGACTCGCCACTTCGAACAAAACAATCATACGCGAACACGCGTTGCTCTAGCGTCCACCTCTCCATGATGGCAAGTGGCAACTGAGAAAGTGGAATGCTTTGAGTCGAGGAATGGATTGTAATAAACCGCGCGCCCCTCCCTTTTCTAATGGCCGAGTACTACCCAAACCAAAAACACTTGGTTCCTATGCCCCACCCTGTATATATATATATATATATATGTGTGTGTGTGTGTGTGTGTTTAGATAATTTCTTAGCTGTTCATTAAATATATCAATTGATAAATTCTTGGAGTTTTCGTCCTTTATATGAAATATTTACAAATATTAAATTAGTATGTAATTGCAAAGTAGGTGAGGATGTAAACATTGCTGTCTACAAATTACAAAGCAAATCATACGAAATTTTTTTAATTGAAAAATATTGTCTAGGTTGGGACTTGAACCCAAGTCTACGGTTTACCGGACCGTTGCTCTACCACTTAAACCACGATAGACCTTCGTTCAAAATATTTAGACATGCATATACAAAGTAACAGTGTTAATGATACAGATGTCAGTTATTGAAAAACTTCAAGAATTTATCAATTGAAATATATAATATATATATATATATATATATATATATATATATATATATTAAAATAATATACATTTTCTTGGTTTAGCGACCTTTAATGAATTTCAGTTTTTTTCTACGACGTTTCGATTTTTTTTTATATAATTAAGTCTTTTTCAAGTGATTAGAACTAAAAAATTAATACAACGGAAGGTAAGAAATATATTTACAATATGTATGAATGAATTAAAATTAAAATAATAATTAAAGTAAGAAAATTAAAGGATACAACAAAATAAACAATTTCATTTCTACACCAAGACATTTAGTTACACTAAATATTCCGAGAAAGGCAGTTCGACCCTAAAAAGGTCGACATGTCTGACCATACATATTACACAAAATATGTGTTTTAACACGAAATAAATTGGTGAGTTTTGTATCCTTTAATTTTCCTTACTTTAATTATTATTTTAATTTTAATTCATTCATAAAAATTGTAAATATATTTCTTAACTTTCGTTGTATTAATTTTTTAGTTCTAATCACTTGAAAAATACTTAATTATATAAAAAAAGTCGAAACGTCGTAGAAAAAAACTGAAATTCATTAAAGGTCGCTAAACCAAGAATATGTCTATTATTTTAATATTATGACGCGGCCAATAAAATATAAGAAATAAATTTTAATTCTTATTAACACTAAATATATATATATATATATATATATGTATTCTTCCGCGCTTCCACTGTTTGGTTTTCGTAAAGACCGGTTTCGGAAAAATCACATTTGCCATCTTCAGGTCTGCGATAACTGTCTGCTTCTGCCTCTGGTTACTCGTAAACTATATTTACGTATATGTATATATATATAAATATAATATTTTCGTGACCTTGGTATGATATGGTAAACTCAATCAGTCGGCGATTAAAGGTCTGGTTTATTACTTCAAAGTATATATATTTAAAATAACCCTTTAATATAATTTATTTTAAATATATATACTTTGAAGTAATAAACCAGACCTTTAATCGCCGACTGATTGAGTTTACCATATATATATATATATGGTATCGCCTACTGATTAGGTTTACCATATCATACCAAGGTCACGAAGTTATTATATTATTATATATATATATATATATATATATATATATATATATATATATATATATCAGGTTTTCAGACTTGGTGGCCCTCGTATTTAGTCCTGTCATTCTTATTTGCCATTTAATTTTGCTCTATTCTTTCTGTTCAATCTGTGACTGCTCCCTCTTCATTTTTTCCAGACATCTTTTCTTGAGCCATACTCTTACTCTTCATTTAAATATAATTATTGATCAAAGATTAGAATGAAACCTTAGCGCAGAAATCGTTATGACATAGGGAGCTTTTTGTTACAATGATACGTTTCTATTAAAATAAATAGTAATTATTATGAGAATATTTTGGTGGAGGAGCAGCGGTATCAGAGCGAAATATCCAACAAGATAGTCTCTATCCATAATTCCCGCTTAATGAAAAGTGGTATAGGAGAATAAGTGCAGTTTAGAAGTGTGCGTAATTCAGATTTACACCATTTCAAGTTTATTATGTGGAATTGTGCAACAAATTTACACTAATGCGTAAAAATCTTTTAATATGAAGGAACTAGAAGAGAAGAAAAAAAGTTAAAATAGATTACATTCAAAGATTAGTAAATTCGATGCTAAACATATTATTTGAGTTAATTTAAAGCAATGGTGGTCAAAGTAAAGCCTATTACATCAATTAGAAGATATTTTTTCGTATTTGAGTGTCTCTGTATTGAGGATGCATTCTATATTTGATGACGTTTTGCCAAGGTAATAGCTATATTCCGAGAAGCTGAACGCATAGGATGTGGAACTACGATGACAGTTAATCTCATGATTTTTTAAGAAAGCTGTGCCCATAATTGTTGTTTAAATTGTCCTCAGAAAGATTCACTGTGATAGTGCATTTAAACAAAAAGTTATTGTGTATGCCTATATGCCTATATGCCTATAGAAATAGAACTGGACGTAGTGACATTAATTAAGCGAATATTAGTAGTTGGAGAAATTATCGTAATGTAATATTTTTTTAAGGAAACTACCAAATGCCTTAAGGAAGACAGAAAAGGATGGCATTCACGAGTAGATGACGCTGTATTGCGTTATGTTATTGAATGGCGTGCAAAAAGCTTACTTGTCACACGTTAAGCACTTCAATTTAAAGCACTAGAGGTTTTTAAAGCCTTTGGAATACAAGGAAAAGCTTTTAAAGCTACGAGTTAATAGCTACACCGAAAATAGTGTAGTCTCTTTTGTCCGTCAGATGTCACTAGATTATCTGGTGCCACCTGACAGACAAAATTTGCTATAGTCATGAGGCAATCCATCAAACTTTACTTCACTAGTCAAACTGACGAAGTCTATTGAGACAGAGACACGTGTCTTTGGCTGAAGTAAATGTTGGAAAATACGAGGTGTATGACTACGTGTACAGATCTACGTGTACAGATGTGTGTAGTGCATGTCTGTTTCATTTGTAACAAATGCGTAACACGTGCTTAACGTATTGATGTACTAAAATTTCTTTGGTATAATAAATATGGGTTCAAAAATTTGTTATTTCAAATATTTATCAAAATAACTGTGTACCTTACACCAACATAAATTTAATTTAAGAAATTAACATATCGCAATCTGTCTTGCCTTTGCTACAAAACTTTACAGAGAATATACTAATTGTATGTACGAGCGTTGTTATAAATTGTAAAACTCCAAGACAGAATCCTATCGCGATGACAATAATAAATAACCCTTCGTCGTTGAAAACCACAGCTTTATCTTCAAGTTTACATTTACTTTAGTACTGATAAGCGAATACAAATTCGCTGTTTGTACGTGGCTAAAATATAAAGAAAAGGTAGCACTCGCTAATTTTGTACGGACTTTAGTTAATGATCTAACGGGATCGTGATTCGCACTGCAAGTATTATTTCATTACATGACGAAATGCAATAAGGCCAGTAGATAGAAAGAAAGAAAATTAGGCTTACGTATCTTCCTTGGAAGATAATAAATTCATAGCTCACAAATGAATTTATTTTGAAATGTAATTTAACTTATTAAAAAATCATATATTTTCTACGAAAAAAATGTCAAGCATTTCAAAAATTTTGCATATTATTAAATTCTATTCACTCTCTTATACTTTATCAATAAAGACGGCAGACTATGTGCCCCAGCAGTGGCGTTGCGTGGAGAGTTTAGCAGAATAACAGTGGGCTTACTTAAAAATAAATATATCGAATCCCTATACAAAACGTTAAGAAAAAACATAAATAACTTACCCAACATGTTTACATTGTTGCAAAAAAAATGCGGATGTGCGCGATGAAAAAACTGCACCATAATATATGTTTCTGTATTAGTCTCGGAAAGGTTCGTACGTAGCGACGTATATATATGTTTATATACAGAGAAGGATTGTTCGACGTTGAGAGATGTTATATTTGCATAGTTAAAGCGCTCTTTGTATCTGTACAACGGATCTTCAGTATTGGTAAAAAGTACATTTTTATCTAATACACTGTTAAATTTTTCACGGACACAATCACTTTTTTCATCTTCAAGGATATGCAGCACTAGTTTTACGTGGTCAATAATTGCTAATGAGTCCGATAAGGACAGCGCAGTGTTCTGTAAATTTTTTATTGCGTCCAGTATTGGAACGTAACTGTCGTAAATAATTTTTAAATTTGCTGCAACTTGACGATTGTTAAATTGAACCTGGCTGAGCCGTATTGCAGCTGCTTCTTTGGCATATAGTTGTAAAATCACTGATTTAGTTTTTTCAAAATGTTTATAATAATAAAATGCTGCTTCTAACCAAGTACCCCATCGTATAAGAATTGGTTGCGGCGGCTCGGGTATATCAGGACACAGCGAATGAAATAGCCGAATCCGTTTCGGAGATTTAAGGCTCTACGCTATACCCGGCAATCCCACACTGAAATGAGTGTATTTTTCCGGCCTTTTTTTGGCTTCAAATTAAAAGTTGAAAGACCGCTCGATGTATGTATGACCATGTATCAATAAAAACTAGGTAGGTATTTACGTTTTTTTCAAAATTTTTGTACGGTTTGACTTTTATCGATAAAAAACAGAAAATCTATCCGGACAAATTTAGAGATAACCAGGCCAGCTAAGAGTTATGAAATGTTTGTGTTGTAGGTATTTATAATATCTAGGTAGCTATACAGCCCGTTTTTGTCTAGATGTAAAAGTTGTTTAGTTATCAATAAAAATAAAAGTAAAAAACAGGCATCCGATACTCAACGTCCCTGAAAATATGCAGCCCACATTACAGCACACGGTAAAATAGAGTAGGTACCAAGACGTCATGTTGAGAGGGTCTAGTCATTTATATGTGAACAAACTAATTTGCAGCTAATAAATTACTGCATTTACATAAGTAAATAGTTTGTATTTAAAAAAAAATAGAATAAAAAAAATTAGAGATCTTTTTTCATAATACTTCTTATAGATTGATCTCTATGATACCTCGCGTCAATTATTTCTGGAAGCATTGCATTCATATAAAATTTTTCCAGATGTTGAATCATATGATGATTCCAGAAATCATCATTTCGTTCTATTACTATATATTTCAAATCGTGTTTAGTATAAACTACGAAATAACATTTCTCTCTTTTGGTGATGTGGAGTTGTCCCTGCACTTGATACATATAATTATCAAAAGGTTTTAGCAAAATTTTGTTACCATCATTTGCATCTAAGGTGCAATAATGAATTAATTTTTCGTTAATGGCTTCATGTATTAATTTATCACGCGCTGAATAAGGACATTTTATTTCGACAATAGAATCGAATCCAATTAATCCGTCAGGAGTGGCGCCTAAAAATTTTTTCTTCTCGTCAATGAACAAACCGCATGCCTCAACTTTCAAATTTGTAATTTCCATAAATTTTTGCTTGGCCCTTTCTTCATTATCTATGCCATACTGTAGAGAATTTGGTAGTTTTTTATTATTGAATCTATTAGTATACAGCATATGTTTTATTGTACTAGCCGTGTCTGTTTTTTCTCTCATTTTACAAATCTTGCCAAAGTTACTTGCCGTTAATCTTATCTGTCTCTCTTTTTCCCAATCGTTGTTATGTCTCTGATTCACGGTCCTAATTTGAATATTATGACAATCAGATAATGACAATTCATCAAGAAATTGTTTTCTCTTGCTTTCGTATTCCGGAATAGGCATGTCAGGTACCACGATTTTGCACGCTCCGTAATCCGAATCAGCACTTTGAATTCGAATTTTATTTTTTTTGCTTTTCTTTTTTATTGCTTGATTTAGTTTAAGATTTTTGAATTTTTCCAAATATACACAGTTAAAATTATCCCCATTAGTTTTCTTAACAAATGTATATACAAATGTCTCTTTATTATTATAATTTATGGCTGCCGCAAAACATCTCCCTTGGTACGAGCCTCCCAGCGAAAAATTTATTCTTTTTCCTCCCACGAATTTATTCACAACAGAATTGAAGGATTCTACGACGTTATTGTCTACGTCATAAAGTAAACTGGAGGATAAATTGGCTACTCTATTCAAAGACTGAAAAAATATATCATATAGAGCACTGCTTTTGAAATGTTTGTAATCAATAGTATTTGAATTGTTACCATTGTTACCATCTTTACTACAAAAATAGCTAGCACAGTTACTATGTTCTCCAAATATGTGGGCAGGTCCATTGAGAATATCATTTTTTAAGTTTTCAATTTTTTGTTGAAAAGAAACATTTTCATTTTTGCGGTACTTTATGGCACTAACTACAGCTGTTCTAAATTTAAGAATATTCTGCCGTAAAAAATTTCGTATACACATATCTGATCGAGGAGTTTTTGAAATTTCTCGTATTTTCGTACAGAAATTTCGCAACACATGATTTCGACACTCAATTTTTTCAATAAAATATGTTGGTCCGTAAGGTTTTGCTGTTTGAATTTTTTTATATACACTACTATCCCCATCACCAATAATAGTTTTATATCGCAAATTATGCATTTCTATTGACATTCTAAACCCATCTAGAATAATAGCTGCTTCCATAGAAGTTGAAGAACTGCTCCAGTTTTGAAAACATTTATGAGACGGAACATTTTTTTTATCGTTATTTTTACAAAATTTGCACATTTTATTTTTTACTCCTACGTACAAAACTTTTTTAGTTCTGGTCCCAATTACGCACCCAACGCCCGAGAGAGCGTTATAATTAGACTTGTAACTTCGTTTTGACCAAGCTCCATCCACTGTTACAGTTATAAAAGGTATTCCGTCGCTATCAATTTCTCCTGCTTCAATTGCCAACTTACGTTCTTCCTTTCCTGCAGCTTGCATTTCTTTTAATGCTAACTCCTCTGTATTTTTTAGCACTTTTTTTTCTATGCGCGCATACGTTGCTGAAGACATTTGAGGAATGTCTAAAGCTGCAGAAAATTCTGTTAATTGTGAATGACCCGCCCCTATTGCAACAGTTCCACACACCGCTGCTTCATTTACTCCACATTTTTTATATTCATTTTCAGTACTGAATGTATCGGTTATTCCACACATGTTGCATTTATAAGTAAAAACACTTTTAAAACCAAAATGTTTTTCCGCTATTATTTCTACATTTTGAAAAGTACAGCCAAACATATCATGTCGTATTCCTTTTAGAACAGTAAACAGATGATTTATATCAACAATCCTACGTCCAGCAAGAGTAAAATTTGCAATATTGTTTAAATTTTCTGTTTCAATAAAAACCTCATCTGATATATCCGAATCAAAACTGTCGTCGCGTGCCGAATTTGTCTCAGGGAAAACAATTTGATTATCTACAATATTATCACGTTGAGACACTATTCGATTTTTTATCCGAATTTGTTTCATCAACTGTTTTCTACTTTTCCGTTTTGCAGCGGTTGTCAATCTTTTTTGGGAGTGAAGTCCCATTGTTAATTATATTTCAAAATTACAACAGTCACCAACACTAATATACGTATGCAATATTTCGCATACGAATAGCTAATGAAAATAGTCCGAATATAATGCTAACGCACAGCAAAATTTTCCAAAATAGAAAAATCGCTCCGAAAATACAAGCACAATTGACAAGAACTAACAAAAGCACAGCAAATTCACTTATAATCACATGCAAAGCACAAGATGGTAAAAAACAATTGACCTTATGTTCAAGTATTCATCATATTTATAATTTTTTTTTTGACATTCCCACCCCTTATTTTTTAAGATAGGTGGGAGCAGAAAGTTGTTTATCATATGGTCATATCTTTATCGAATTATATACATTTTTCCAAGTAACCAGGTGATTAACTTTTAATGACTAAGAAGGATTAGAAAGCCAGGTAATGCGAGTTCTATACACTTGTATAATTATGAACAAATAAATATATTATTATTATTATTATTATTATTATTATATTATTATATTATTATTTCAATTAGGTATGTATGGGTAAAATTGTGTAGCTTTACTACCCTACTTATTTTATATTAAAACCTATTAAGTTACATTTGTTATAATAATACATCTATTCTTTATCTACGATTCAAAAAATTTTAGGCGGAAATACACAGATCATCTATCTGCTTAAAACAAGTCATAAATAAATCCCAAGTAGCTGATGTGTCAATAATCAAATTTGTTTGCTAATTTACATAATCCTTCGACCATCTCAGCAGGGCGTCTTGGTACCTGTCCGCTGTAGTGAGCTGTAATGTGGGTTGCATATTTCTGAAATGGTAATTTTTCGGGCACTAAAGTAGACCCTTAAGAAGAACCGGTTTCGTTTGTCCTATCAGTTGATCCACATCAGGATATGTTGTACGTATAGTGTTTGTTACAAGGTGTAAAGCGTGAAGCAAACATGTGACATGCAGCAGGTTTGGTTGAATCGTTTTGAGTAAATTTGCCGTGGAACACATAACCTTGGCAGCATCGGTAACTAACATTAACACTTGCTTCGGTAAAATCTCAAATTTGTGTAGTTTTTCTATTAATACATCATATATCGCTCTGGAAGTACACCCTTGCATTCGTTTACAGGTTAGTAAATAAGGAGGAGAAGGTCCTTGCGGAGTCAGCGTCCGTACTAGAATGGCTAGGATGGACTGTTTTTTAATATCTGTAGTTTCGTCTATTGTTAACCACAGGAATTTTTTTTTACCGTATTTTTCGTACAATTTACAATTCTCTCACGCACTGACGGTACGTAATTCTGTTGCGTACTTCTTGCTGGTAATTTCCACGTAGGATTGTATTTCTTCCAAAACTGACGAAACATTGGGTGTTCCACTTTCTGCATTGGTATATTGGTCGCAATTAACATCATTGTTAAATCACACACAAATTTATTATATGATCTGCGTCCACTATTATTCGATTTATGTTTGTCACTATTTATATGTCTTTGGCACTGACTTGCTTTCCAAGTTAATAAAGTTGTTTCACAAACTAAACATTTCACTACGGTACCGTCATATATTAAATCGGGAAACCGATGTAAAAATTTCTGTACTACGTTGGCATGCATCCGAGTCGATGCATTGTTTCTACGCACTCCCGACATTTTCAACACGATTGTGTTAACAATGTATCGCTTACAACGTCTCAATGGCAACTGAATTGATCGTCGTACGCCTCTACTCGATCCCTCCACATCACGCTACTGTTCGGGCACATAGTCTGCCGTCTTTATTTCTCATATATTAAAATAACTTATTTTAATAATGTAGATATTGTGAAAAACCTAAGACAAGCGATGTATTGTCGCGAGCGTTATTGTATTTCAGAAATAGTACAGGGAATATTAATATGTAGTTGGGTGTAGCTATTAGCACTAATGTAACATAGTAAAAATTGTTTTGATGGGATATTTAGTTAATTAAGGCATTAGTTCCTTTCCTGCAATCGTTACATATTAACATAAACTTTATATATTTTAATTAAAGGCATTTTTGAGGTCAGTATATATATATAGTTGGTTATTTTCTTTTATAATGGGAGGCAAAAATGCCTTCGAAATAAATTGTAATTCGTATGTTGTAATCCTGATACTAGTTAACGAAAGGAAGAGTTGTAACAGCAATCACCGAGCGAGGAAAGCAATGAATTTTAAGAACACTTTGGAATTCTACAGTAATAGTACGGGAAGTTAGAAACGATGTAGTTGTGTCAGCAACAGTAAGAACGGTGTAATTAATTTTGAAGTGTCTTTCAAATATGATTGCCAGGAAGAAAAATGCAAATAAAAACTTATGTCACGGCGTACAAAATCTATTGAAAACAATTAATAATGCTGCTTAGAGAAAGTGCGTTCGAGGGTAGCGTGATTTTTTAACAAAGTTATATAAATAATTTCAAGTAAATATATAAAATATTTCGAGGATTCTGCCCCTTCGCATAAGATGGTTCAAAAGTGTTAGTGATATTGTGTCGAAGGATCGTCAATTGAAGGTGTGTGAAATAGTTCAGGTTCTAAGAATACACGATCTGTTGATCGTGTATTTAATGCCTCATATGAATATGAGGGCATCAAGAAGTTATCGAGAATATGGATGCTACATTTACTGTCAGACCATCAAAAACACAATCGCTTAATAATTTCAACGTAATAGTGTTATATAACTGTGGGCGAAACATGTACCCATTCACTTCGTGCCAGAAATGAAGGAACAATCGAATCAATGGACATTCGTTGTTGAACGAGCACCAGAGATGGTAAAGGTGGTTCGATCCAAAGTTTATGACTACAGTTTTTCGGAATTCGTTCGGCGTAATATACATTTATTATTGGGAAAAGGGACGAACGATAATAAGGCCGTATAATATCAATTTATTGGACCATTTCGTTGTTTAATTTAACGAAAAACAAAAAAAATCTGAGCGAAAAAGAAAGTTTTGTTTCACTATGATGCACAATCTCATTCGTCGTTGTAACCGCTAAATTGGTCAAATTACACTTCGAATTGTTTCGTCATCCTCCGCTCGATCTGCCTTTCTCGAATCTCGAAGAAATAGCACAATGGACGGGGCGGATATTTGAATCAAGCGAGGAGATCACCACTGAAACAGAAGCCCAGTTTGCTACCATTATTTGAAAGATCCGATATCGTTTATCAAAATGTATAAAGTTGAGAGGCGATTATGTAGAAAAATAGAACGTTTATCTTTATCAACAATAGTTTTTCAGCGAAAAGACGTCTAATATCATTCGTATATTGATCGTCTAGAAAATCACTGCAGGGAATTAGCAATGAATCTTCTGGAAAACGGGGACTCTATCAATAAGATAAATTTGTTCGAACTACTCTAGAACTTTCATTCACGATAATCACTAGCTTAAAACATGCTTAAACAAAATTATAATTTTCGTCAAGACTCTACTAGTGTTCATATTATAAAAAGTAAAAAAAAATACGGCTTTTCTTTGGGCAATCTCGTGGATCGATCTCAATGACATAGAAAATACCAGAGAATGGTTGTCAGCCAGAATTTGTATAATCTTCTTCCTGCAATTACCAAACTATTGGAATTAGAAAAAAAAATGTTGCCATGTACATAATAAAATAAACTGTTTCAATAAAACATTGTTTAGTTAATTGACGAAGGAGATACTTGTTGAAACTTCATTATAACGCTGAGAAATAAGTAATTAAACTTCTAGTTTCAAAAATTCTTTTATTGTAAAACTACTACAATATTGTTTCGCCATACAATGGCTTCATCAGGTGGATGAAATACTGTATTTCATCCACCTGATGAAGCCATTGTATGGCGAAACAATATTATAGTGGTATTTACAATAAAAGAATTTTTGAAACTAGAAGTTTAATTACTTATTTCTTAGCGTTAAAACATTGTTTAATTAAGAATTATGAAACTTAAGAACTTGTCACACCTTTGTTCATTGCATTGAATATGTTCCATGATATTTATTTTAATATGCAAATATTTATTGATAATAATTGGGTATAGCCCTGTTGTAAATCACTTTACTTATAAATTCTTCTACAGATTCTTTCGTGTTATTTCGACAATAAAATTTCAATTTTCATATATACATTTTCGATATGGATATATAGAAATACAGATTAGTGAGTGTGCCGAAGTTTAGTTGTCTTCGAATGATTGATAACACATATTCCCGATTTCCAAACTTGTCTAAAAGGGATTAATACGCAATCAATACCGTATAAAGTCAACAATGGTGTAAAAAACACATTTATAAAATTGCAATCGAATGTTAACTTGGTAATGATTCCGTAACAGCTTCTTGTAGCAAATACATACAGTAAATGTAAGTCATCCAATAATATATTTATCTAAGCTAGAAGATACATAGAAGACTTTGCTGAATATTCAATAATTAATGCCAATATGAATTAGTCACCTAACAAATACATATACAGTGTGAAGAAAAAGCACAGAAATAAAAGTGTTTAACTTGTATTTACACTGAATGTTCAAAATGATAACCTTGTAGCATTTGACAACACTCAAGATGATTATAAAGTTCATTTCTCGCATTTTAAATAGTTTGAAGTAATATTAACCTAATCTTATGCTGAATTATTTGCCTGAGATCTTATAAATTATTTGGTTGATTTTAGAAAGAAGTTTTACCCTAGAATACTAAACCGTCGTAAAATTTACGAACGTACCCTACACATTGTTTAAGTTCGGCTATTTTCGGTGATGGGAGACGATTGCTATTTTTAGTACCTTTCTACATTAGTGTGAACGTTACGGTGCTGCAGTCATATTGTCCTATTAGCGAATTTTTATATAGTTTTTAGCCACCGCGTCGTTAAATTTACGAGTGATTAGTATTAATGAAAGGTTTGTTTTGGTAAACCCAAATTGTGTTTTTGTAAATTATTGCTTTTTTATTCTCATTTATTCAACAGTTGACAAATTCTTCTAAGCAAAATGGCAGCTAACAGGAAGCCATTATCAAGCAAGGAAATTTCTGACGAAATTGAAAGGATTATGAATGGAGAGATTGATGCAGACGACCAAGTTGAAAATGACTTTGAAGACGATTTTAGTGATCTTGAAGAAGATGTTCTAGAGCAAGAAGAAATACATAGTGATGATAGCTTAGGAGATGCTAGCGATGGTGATAATGATTTCAATGAAAACAACGAGAATTTTCTAGTTATTAGCGATACTTTGAATAATGCAGTAAAAGTTACCCATAGAAATCATTCGGTAGGAATTAGCGAAGATGAAGTACAAGACGGGTACAGAGTACAGGATACAGAAATGAACGAAGAAAACGATGCTGCAGCAAATGATATTGAAGAGGAAGTAGAGGATGTAGCAATGAACGATGAAGAAAATGCAGTATATAATGATTTAGAAGTCGAAGAAGAAGATGATGATAACATACCATTAGCAAGAATTGCCCAAATTCAAAGTAAAGTGTTTGTTCTACAAGCTAATTCTCTCAAAGGTAGAAATAAACATCGGTGGTACACCAAACAACCTACAAGATCTAGAAGAACGGCTGCACGAAACATAATTAATTTTTTTGCGGGAAGCGCAAATAATGCAAGAGAATTACTCGACCCTACCCAATGCTTTCTACATTTTTTAGTGATCAAATAATTCAGGAAATTGTAACACACACAAATCAGCATATTCAAGATAACTCTGCCAAGTATGCGAAACAAACGTCCACTATTAGTCAAACTTCTAAAGATGAAATTCGAGCCCTTCTTGGACTTTTGATTTTCTCAGCAGTTATGAAAAACAATCATCTTTTGGTAAGAAAAATGTTTGATACCAAATTATCAGGATCTATATATAGAGCAACAATGAGTTCTGACCGTTTTCAATTTCTAATCAATTCATTGCACTTTGATGATAAGAATACCAGAGCTGAAAGAAAAAAAGTTGATCCTTTCGCACCCATTCGTAGCATTTGGGATGTATTTATCACTATTTGCAATACATCTTACACTCCAACTGCATACACAACCATTGACGAGCAGCTTTTAGCTTTTCGTGGAAGATGTCCATTTCGTATGTACATCCCAAATAAACCCGCCAAATATGGGATCAAAATTGTTATGCTCTGCGACTCGAGCACCAAGTATATGATTGATGCTAGCCCATATTTGGGAAAAGGAACAAACACAGGAGGACTTCCTCTTTCCAATTACTATGTCAAAGAATTAACAAAAACCATCCGCGGCAGTAAGAGAAACGTGACGATGGACAACTGGTTTACTTCAGTACCAGTTGCAGAAGAACTTCTAAAACCTCCATATAATCTTACTATGATTTGCTCAAGAAATAGAAAAGTTGGAACGTCCATGTTTTGTTTCGACAAAGAAAAAACATTAGTTTCTTTCAAAGCAAACAAAAAGAAAATTGTTACCCTATTGTCTACAATGCACCAAGAAGGAAGTATACACCCTGAATCTTCTAAGCCAGAGATTATACATTTCTATAACTCGACAAAATCTGGAGTTGATTCGTTGGACCAAATGTGTTCTAATATGAACTGCGGAAGAAAAACCAGAAGATGGCCTCTGTGCGTATTTTACGATATGATTAATATAGCAACCATAAATGCCTTTGTCATTTCTTGCTTCAATATGAATAGGGCAAATCAAAAACCTGTGAGCCGTCAAGAGTTTATGTTAAGTTTGAAAGATGGACTTATAAAACGCTGGTTAGAAATCAGAAAAAATATCACAACTTTGAGGCGTCCAATCCGACAAGATATTTGCGATATCTTGGAAACTGAATTGCCCACGGATCCACCTATCCATGCTGCTAACAGGCGTACAGTTTGTAGTTTTTGTCCAAGCCGGCTTCGTAAAATGACAACACAGTATTGTCTAAGATGCAAACGATCCATTTGTGGTCAACATCGATCATTTTGTTGTCTAGATTGTTCTAATTAATTTGTTTATGCAGTTCAAATGTATGTTTTTTTTTCTTTAAAAGAATGTTATTATAATTTTTTTACGAATAAAGTAAAATAAAATTAAAAAGAGAACCCAAAAATGCTTTTTTTAATTCGTAGTAAATTCTACGAGAGTTTAGCAATCATGTAACATCAAAACTAGTTTAGTATTCTAGGGTTAATGGCGTCAGATCAGATGACTTAGCCGACCATTCAATCGGACCTCTTGTTCCTCTCCATATTCCTGAAAGTACTTGATCCAAGTACTGTCGTTCATTAATTGCGTAATGAGCCGGAGCACCATCATGTTGTAACCAAATGCTATTATTTGGTGGGTCAGGGTTGTTTGCATTGGTGAACAATGCAGCTAATATCGGTATCAATTGGAACTGTAAAAATTTCAGGTAGTTTCCTCCATTCAAACAGTTTGCAAAAGACAATGGACCTAAAAATATTGTTACCAATAATTCCTGCCCATATATTAACTTTTCGAGAATACTGTGTATGCAATTCATGCATTCAGTGGGGATTTTCTCTTGTCCAATACCTATAATTCTGCTTATTGCTGTTGCTATGTTGCTTTATCGGAAAATAAAATACGCTGAGAAAACATTCTATCGCGAAGGTAAATTTCCATCATTTGGTTATAAAATTCTTGCGTACGATCAAGGTCATCTTCTGCTAACTCATGTATCAATTGCAACATATATGGATGAAATTTTTGAAATTTTGAGTAATGAACTATGGCTTATGTTGTAGTCTAACGCAATGCTCCTAATACTTGAATGTGGATTGTTTTCAGTTTCTAGTAACACATTACATCTTCATTTAACAGAGCTGTCAGAGAGTTCAATTTTTGAAAGATTGTTTATAACGATATGTTCCCGAAATTTCCTTTCAATCTTACTAACTGTTGATTGACTTATGGTACTTATCCGGGTACTTTTCTCTAAAAAGTCCAAATACTGCTTAATGTGTTTTAAAAAATATAGGTTATCATTAAAAAAAAATATCGACGATGTTATAACATGAAAAACAAATGAGATTAGAAACTGAAGACATTCTGAATATATGTACTATAGTTAAAATAGCTATACGCCATTGAGATTTATTCGTTACTTTATTTTCACACTATATACAGTGTGTTCTTTGATAAATGTAGACGGTCTGATGAGAAGCTTAAATTTTCCATTTTAAACTTCTGAATAAGTTCAGAAAGGTCAAAATATATATTTTTTAATTTTAAATTACATAAAATTTTATCAATGCTCAAAGTTCTCTTTAGGCAAGTTTCAAAATGTATTTTCCATAAACAGAAAGCATCCTATAACTTATATTACTAAACGAAATCAAAAGACTTACAAATTATTCGAACTTTTCTGTTGAAGTAAAATGGTGAGGGGCTATCTTATAGTTTTAAAAATAATTTGCCGACCACCATAACTAAGTATTACAGAATTTGTTCATCGATTAATATGTGCTTAACTTTTTTATGTACTTATATCTTTTTTGAACTTTAATGGGATATAATTTTTTTCAACATTTAGCTCTTCGTAAAGAATTATATATTTCATTGCAAAGTTAACACCTATTCATCGTTCCTTTACAGTTCATGTTGTGTAGTGAATTACGACTGATATGAACTTTTCTGAACAACAAAAAGAATTTCGCGTGCTGTTCTTCATCTTGAAATGCTTAATGAAATCTCTGTATATATTATTTTTCGAAAATTGTAGTGCGGTATTACTCTTGTCATTTATACTAGGCCTTTTCATTTTGCAGTGGAAAGGTCGACACCGCAATCATGCTTGGGATTTGACAAAGAAAATAGTAGTTCCGTTGTTAAAATTCAAAGATCGCTTTGCGTATTTTATGGTCGACGTATCGGCCAATCTCGGCGGATTATTGAGCGAACCATGAATATATTTCGATTCTCCTACACGGTAGTGGATAACACTCATCCGGTCTTGTATAGTGCGTGCGCGGGAGAGAATATCGTCGTTGTTGGGTGCAGTGTTCAGAAGGATTCAAATGAGTCACGGCATTTCGGCTTGTATTCGTGTTCTTTGTGGAAAATCTTGTGCAAGAAATAAAATCGAATGACTATTGCTTACATCGTACGTTTGTTGAATGTACCGAAAACCAGCCCGGTTGGTCCTGATTTTCAACGGAAAGTTTTGTTCAGCAGCAAGGCTTATTTCTGGTTGAATAACTACATGAACAAGCAAATTTTCCGAATTTAAAATGAATAGAATCAACCAGAAACACCTTGGATGTCATGACATTAACAGAAATTTTTTATTTGGTGCTCTCTGTTGGTTGAAGTAGACATTGGGTCGTATTTCTTCCGAATGAGATCGGTCAGCGCGTCACAGTCAATGGTGAACACTGTAGAGTCATGACAAGAGACTATTCGTTCCCAGAATGCGTTGCGTGCATTTTGAGGAGATGTGGCTTCAGCAGGACAGCGCTTTGGCCATACTGCGCGTGATATAATCAGCCAAATTAGGGAAATGAACTTTTCTAAATAACAAAGAAAATTTCGCGCGACTGTTTTCGTCTTGAAATGCTTAATGAAACATCTGTGTATATTATTTTTCGGATGAGCAACTTTTAAATTATAGAAAATTGTAGTGAGATACTACTCTTGATACAGTCACAGCATTTGTAACATCGAGCAGCTAGGCTTAATAGGGTGCAATTGCTGGTAAGATATCACGGTATTAAATGCGGTTTAATTTAAAAGTTGATCATAAATCGTCTAAGTTTTATATACTAGAGAAGGTGTTGATGTTTTTTTTACTAACAATATTGTCTTGGAGACTCAAAGCAAAGAAAGCTACAAAGGATTTAAAGGCCGCAGAAATCGTGACTTCAGAATTGGATTTGTGGATAAATGGAAATAAGGCAAGGTACAAGAAGTAGCCGAAGAAACAAATAGACGATATGAAAAACAAATCACAGAAAAGTGAAAAGTATACGAATATTGCCCTTAACGAAGTGTTAATTGCGAGGTTTTCTTAAAGAAACTTACAATAGCTTTATATCACCGCGTTGGTTTAGAGCGGCTGCCCTTAGTCTTGGAGGATTATTTACATCTTTATTGATAACGCCTTACCCATCGTCGGACGAAGTTTTCCGACCTTTACAAAGCTCACACAAACATACTGCTTCGAAAAACGTTTTGCATTCCCTGCATTCATTTCAACAAATTGTTTGTTGTATCACATAAAAAGGATTACTGAACTAAAACTGACTGGGCGTATTAGTGGGAAAATATTTGCCACTCAGTCCCAGCCCTTTATTAGGCTATTGAAAAAACTATAAATAACGTTATAAAATATAAAAATCAAAATGCAGTCGTCTTTATTTTTCATCTTTCAAGATTATTCTGCACTAAGCATATAATTAGTTAATTTACTAATTACGATTACGATTACATTACGATTATTAGCTTGAATGGTTTCTTACTTTTTCCATCTATTTTCTTCGTTTGTTATTGAAGTAGTCAGTATTTATTGCTTTTGTCATGTTCGTTAGTCTTTTTGTATATTTCTTTTGATTAAAACATTCAGTTTAACAAGCGTTATTATATAAGTTCTCTTCGTTTTTTTAATTATTCGTTCTCGCCGCATTAATTATATAATATATAATATAATTAATTAATACAAAGATTTTTGTATTTGTCAATTGACAGCCATATCTTTTTCACGTTTTATTCACTTGAAGTGTCAAGCTTAAGAGGACACCTTAATTAATTTATTGACTATTTATTAATCGATTCATTAATGTCATGTATGAATTGGCGAAGATAGGAATACGAGTACCACCTTATAATAATATTATTAAATTTTGAAAGTATCTAATTTTTGATTAATAAATATAAATATTAATGAAATGCGTCATCCATTTTTCAGATTTTACTAAATTTATTTAAAATAAAGGTTAAGACATACAATTAAAAAGTCAATATTGCTTAACATAGAGAATAAATATTAAATATGTAATGAATGTTGTGGAACGTTTATTAATGTTCAGATAACACAGGTCTACAGTGATTTTGATGTTTGAAAGCTGTTTGCTAATTTGTATATGTTTGGAGGCCCTTATTCCAAAAAACGCCATATTTTTGCACTATCACGTAAATTCTTTTATAGCGCTCTATATCTTAAAAATGTTAATTTATTAATATACATACGTATGACAAGAATATGTTTGTTCCATGTTGGCATGATTTTGAAATGAATTGATTTTTATGAAATTAAATGTGATTTGGCAACACTGGTTAATATTAGATTTCTCAGCAAAGCAACAGAGTCGGCGCACAAGCGTCAATACAACGTTGAAACCTGCTTATGTGCAGTTTGGTTGTGTTAGTCGTCGTGCTACTGTGTCCGCGCGCATGTTGTCTTCGTTGTTGCGTATTTTAAGTGTTCTAGAACGTATAAATATGGAAAGAAGACATTGTGTGAACAATCCGAATAACTTTTGTTATATCTGTGGTAGTTATGTCGTAGTAAAGCAGAGGCAAACTATAACTTCGTTTGTGAAAAATGTATACCACGCTTATTTTGGTGTAAAAATTGGCGACCAAGACAAGTCCTGGACTCCTCATACTGTTTGTTCCGTTTGCGTTGAAGCATTAAGAAACTGGCAAAAAGGTAGGAAGAAATGTTTAAGCTTTGGTGTTCCTATGGTATGGCGAGAGCCTAGAAATCACAGTGATGATTGTGATTTTTGTTCGTGTATTGTTCAAGGATTCAACAGAAAAAATAAGAAACAAATTGTGTATCCCAATCTTGACTCTGCTATTCGACCAGTTCCTCATGGACCAGATGTACCGTTACCTACCGCCCCAAAAGCACTAGAAAACGTCATATCGTCAGAATCAGAGGAATCTATTTGCGACCCAGATGACTCAGATTTCACACCAGATTTCAGAGAGCCCGAAGTGTTTAACCAGAGCGAACTAAATGATTTAATTAGAGATTTGCACCTTCCAAAGGATGCATCCGAATTGTTAGCTTCCCGACTTCGTGAGAAACATTTACTGGCACCTGGCGTCATATCAAGCTTTTACCGGGATCGCGAAAAAGAGTTTTGTCAATATTTTACTCAAGACGGACCGCTAGTGTATTGCAACAATATTCCTGACTTAATTTCAAAATTAGGAAATGTGCCGTATGTAAAAGAAGAATGGCGCCTGTTTATTGGCTCAAGTAAGCGTAGTTTAAAAGGCGTTTTATTGCACAATGGTAACGAGCTGGCCTCGGTTCCCGTTTGCCCATTCGGTACATTTAATGGAAACGTATGAAAATTTTGAACTTCTTTTAAAGAAAATAAACTACCAAGAACATCAGTGGATGCTTTGTGGTGACCTTAAATTGCTGTGCATGCTACTAGGACAACAAGGAGGTTATACAAAATTTTCATGCTTTATTTGTGAGTGGGATAGTCGAGCAAGAGATAGACATTGGACTTAAATAGAATGGCCCTCTAGAACAAGCCTTACACCTGGTAGCAAAAATGTATTAAGAGATAGCTTGGTTGACCCCAAAAAAGTTTTACTGCCTCCTCTCCATATCAAACATGGCTTGATGAAACAGTTTGTTAAAGCCCTAGACAAAAATGGACAGTGTTTTAAATATTTGTGCTAGACATTTCCAGCCTTATCCGATGCCAAGTTAAAAAAAGTTATTTTTGTTGGGCCGCAGATAAGAACATTATGCAAAGACAAGGATTTTCAAAACACAATGACCAATGTCGAGAAAAACGCCTGGGTTTCATTTAAGGAAGTATTTGATAAGTTTCTTGGGAACTCTAAGGACGAAAACTACGAAAATATTGTTCAAAATATGTTACAACACTTTCATCGTCTAGGTTGTAATATGAGTTTGAAAGTGCATTTCCTGTTTTCACACTTGATCTATTTTCCTGAAAATCTTGGAGCAGTTAGCGAAGAACAGGGAGAGAGGTTTCACCAAGACATTAAGGAAATGGAACGGCGATACCAAGGCAGATGGAGCATAACGATGATGGCGGACTACTGCTGGATGTTAAAACGGGATATGCCCTTAAAAACATACAACCGAATGTCCGGACAACGCAGCTTTCTGGCAAAAAGACAAAGATTTCACTTAAAAAAGACTGAGTAAAGTATTTTTTCCACTTTTTTAACTCCACCTTTTTACTCAATAAACAAATCAATTTTTTTAGAAATATCGTTTTTTTTTCATTTAATATTTGCAAAAAAACCTTACGTGATATAAATAAATGCATAGAATTTTTGAAATCAGCCTACCAAAATTATATAAAATCAGTTCTCAAAATAAAAATATCTGTCAAAAAGTTTAATTTTGTAGACTTCTGTAATCAATTCATTATGTTGTCTTCTACTGTTTTTTCTTTGTTACAGATTCTAGAATGATACTTCAACCGAACATTTTCCGATACTCGTTCTCAGCAATATAAAAACGTACTACCTGACATTTCATTTCTATTCGAGCAATCAACAAAACCTTTATACCAATATGTATCGTATTACGGGTATTGTCCAGTCAAAGGGCAGATAGCAATAACGTTTGAACATTGTCAAGTCGATTTTAGTTCCCGTAATGCTCATTCTAATCTGTGGATTACCTTCACCGGTACCGTGTTTATGCTGCGATGACGCGTCGACAACACAGCGTCGGATATCAAATACAGATGCTGCTTACATATAAATCCTGAAGATGCATCAGAAAACGACCGTTTTGGTAGCGCCGGCTCTGCACAACAGCAGTTGTACGCATCCTAGATACAGTCACTTGGGTTTCCTTGCCGGATTAGGCGCTGGGGATGTATTACAAGCCCTTATCGTTCTGACACTGACATTCGGAGTACTAGCCGCTAATACGATTTTAATTTTGGTAATTAACAGCAGAAGATATTCGAAATATATACATTCGCAGGTAAGTAATCTAATTTTATTTCAATTGTTTTAATTATTTTCATTTTGCGTATTATCCTACAATGCTGAGAAAGATAAAACAACTTCAAGACAAGAACACTTTCAGATTTATATTCATTAAAATAGTAAATGATGGGCATAAATATTTAAGATAACAAATAAGGAATTTCTTAATTGTTAAAATTATAAAAAATTGCCTATAATTGTCAATCAATAAGCAAAACCTGAAAATTAATGAATTTCACTAATTTTATATATATAACCGGGGGTTTTCTAGTGCCATAGCTTCGAATAAAGACTAAATGTTAAAAAGTCAATAAAATCTAACAACCCAAGTGTCATTTATACTCTGCCATTTAATTTTGTCATTTCATCACGGAAAGGTCGACACCGCAATCACGTTTGGGATTTTATTTAGAAAATAGTTGTTCTGTTCCAAATTCATAGATAGCTTTGCGTATTTTATGGTCGACGTATTGGCCCATCTCTGTGGATTATTGAGCGAACCATGAATATATTTCGGTCCTCCTACACGGTAGTGGATAACACTTAGACGGCCATGTACAGTGCGCGCGCGTAAGAAAATATCGCCATTGTTGGGTGTAGTGTTCAGAAGAATGAGTCGCTTTGGCACCGTGCATGGCATTTGGACTCGTATTCATGTTCTTTGTGGAAAATCTCGTGCTAGAAATAAAGCCGAATGACCATTGTTTATGTCGTACGTTTGATGAATGGATCGAAAATCAGCCCAGTTAATTTCGATTTTCAACGAAAAATTTCGTTCAACGATAAGGCTTATTTCTGATTTTATAACTACGTGAATAAGCAAAATAACCGCATTTAGAGTGAATAGAATCCACCAGAAACCCTTTAGATGTCTTTACTTTTATAGAAATATTTTGTTTGGTGCGCTCTATTGGTCGAAGTTGTCATTGGGTCGTACTTCTTCCGAATGAGGTCGGCTAGCGCGTCACAGTCAATGGTGAAAATTATAGAGT
The DNA here is from genome assembly GCA_935421215.2 of Melolontha melolontha. Classification (NCBI taxonomy): domain Eukaryota; kingdom Metazoa; phylum Arthropoda; class Insecta; order Coleoptera; family Scarabaeidae; genus Melolontha; species Melolontha melolontha. The sequence continues at coordinate 52,850,716 of OW285243.1, forward strand.
CATGATAAGAGACTATTCGTTCCCAGAATGCGTTGCGTATGTGTTGAGGAGACATGGTTCCAGCAGGACGGCGCTACGTGAGATATAGCGCGTGAGACAATCAGTCAAATAAGGTAAATGTTCGACGACCAAATCACCACTGACCGTGTGGTTTGGTCTCTCTGGATTATTTTATTTAGGAATATATCAAATCTTTGGTCTGTCTCGATAAGCCAGCGGCATTAGACAATTTCGAGGTCAACGTTCGTTCTGTAACGGGTTGTTTCCGAGGAAATTCGGGAAGGTCTAAGCTGGTGAAATATTGTAAACAGGTCCTCAATAAAGTGGCACAAGGCAATACTGTGTCGCTGATATGGGTGCCAGGACATGAGGGATTTAAAGGTAATGAGAGCCGACGAACTGACCAAAGAAGGTACTAATAGGGACTTCATAGGACCAGAATCTGTATGTGGAATAGATAAGTATTGCGCTAAAAGTGAAATATGGTTATGGCTAGAAAAAGAACATAAAAATAAATGAAGATTAACGGAAGGTCATCTCCATACTAAAACACTACTAAGGCAGCTGGACGGAAAGTTTTCAGCCAAAATAATTCGTAGTAACAAAAAAGAAATTAAAATAATTACAGGCTTAATTACCGGACATTGTCCTTTAAGGAAGCATTTGTACAGCATGGGCTTGGTTAGCGAGCCCTGGTGTAGGAGATGTGAAAAACAGGAGGAAACTAGCCTTTAATATGCACGTGTGAGGAACTGAGGGAACTCAGACAGAAATATTTCGGGAGCGATCTATTGGATCCTTCGAGTGTACTCAAACATCCCCTGAGGAGGATAGTGGCTCTTATCGACGACACAAGTCTAACAGAGTGGAACTGAGAGATCTATTGGGAATAGTACAAAGAGCAGTATGCTCAAGTGCCTGGGCGTGCTGGTGTCCAACCCAAAACAGAACAAGAAGAACGGGTTGTTTTTTCTTACCTGCATTTTTACTTCATATATTTTTTGGATATAGTTGGAACATTCGTACTTGATTATTGTTTTTTTCGTAAATATTATTTACAGCCTTCTTGGCTATTTCTGAAAATCTTTATTGTTACTCGTTTAGGTCATGGGAGTTGACAGTATGTTTCATACAGGCATTTATTGTTCTTTCTGTAAAGAGAAACTATATCAACGAGATTATTGTTGTTGCAATGTTATTATCCTTAATTCCAATACACACTGTTATATTTTGGTATTACATCATCAAATAAATTGAATAATTTTATTTTGGTGCTAAAACCCTTGCTTTTGTAAAATATATCTTCTATCTTTCTGTATAGTTAGCTCGCTTCTTGAGTGCCTGAAATGAAATAGTTAGTTAATTGAGGATTTAGCAATTCATAGCTAATTACCTCAATATTTTATTGTCATTGTACAAGGCTTTTACAGCTATTTATAAATTATCCGAATTACATTGTCATTGTATCAGGTTAAGCATGCTATTTTGTTTACATGTTAGATAGCTACATGTACACATGTTCTTGTATATGTGTGCGTGAATCTATATAGGAGGCGTGGCTAAGTTTTGGTGGACAATAGAATTGTGATTTAAATCACTTTCTTGCTTGTATCTTGTAATGTAACTGCTAATAATTGGTTTAAATTTATAGATTTTCTTTTTAATTTTACATCCGTAGCATAATTTTAACGAAAAATTGTAACTATATTCATACTAGTTGTCGGTAACTGAAAATCTTGAAGTGGGCTGTAATTAATTAATTTTCTTCATAAATTATGTTTCTTTGGTAGTCAGCTTTATTGTAATATAGCGAAATATGTTTCTGTATGTGCATTTCGTCTTTTGTTCGTCAACCCTATCTGACGGATGTTTTGAGAAATACGAATTTGGGAATATCATCCAGGGTTGATGGATTCTGCTTTTTTCTTCTTGCTTGACCGTGATCGAAATAACAGTTGTTACTGGAGACGTTGTGTCGACCCAGTAAATTTTCACGGTTTTTAATTGTACTTTGTGGCTGCGGAATTATCCGGATTAGAGTCACATTATTTTTATTAAGCGGTGGAAGTTGGTTGTCATCTTTGGTGTCATCTTAATTGACTTTGCATATTTAGCTATAATTGTTACAATATTGCGTTTTTCTTTATTCTATTGAAGGGGTCTTTGTAAGGAGGTTAAACCTTCCACCAAGTAGTCTTTTTGGTAAGGAGAGTGTAGCTTTCACTGCTATATATGTACCATATTGGTTTACAATTATATGAAACCCATTTTAAAATCAAATTTAGCTCCCCTAATTAGATAATCTGCCTCCGTAGATATTCCTCCTGAGTGTATTCGTAATTAAACTTCGACGAAGGAAACATCTGACCTGGAATTACGAATTTGACAGGTTTAGTTTATTTCATTAAGTGATCAACAAACGCAAGGTATGATTGCAACAATTTCATTCTTTTGGGAATTACAGACACCCGAATTCAACTCTACGGAATATTACATCATAATTAACGTTAGTGTCAAATTTATATAATTATAATCTAAAGCCTATCGATAACTCCCGATGTTGCTGTACAAAGGGTGATCGAACTTCATATATGGCCTAGGGTCATGTCTAAATTTTTTTAATTAATTGCTCTCGATCTAAAATTTCAAATTTTATGTATATACCGTATGTACTAATTCAGGCCAATAATTCAAATAGTTTTGTTTTTATACTTTGCAATATTCATCATTTTTTTTCTAGGACTTCAAACTGTAGTTTCTTTTCATAGTCCTTTTATAATCTAGTTCCATATATATACTGATTGTGTAAAAAGTAACTGCAAAATTCACTACAGATCTGGGATGAATTACATTTTTTTTTATCTAGATTAAGGGGTATTTATATTACGACTAATTACTTAATTATTCCATTTTTGGTGCCTCTTGCAGTATAATTAAAATCTATCTGATGTTTGGAATTTTAACTTAATTCACTTAAATTAAACTTATTTTCTTTTCTTATATATTATACACTTATTTAGTAATTAAATATACCGGGTGGTTCATAACCCAGTATCATGTTCCACCATTCTAATTTCAACTTAATTTATTAACTTATGCGTTCTTTTAAGCAAATTGGTCATTTGCAGATTTATTTTGATTATTAATTGCGGTTTGTGAGCCATTATTAAAATACTGAATTATTTTATACATTTTTTGTTAATAGACGACATACTTGGTTAATATATATTTGACATGCTATTAATATTATAAACTATATCATATTATTTTTATCAAACCTTGAGAAAATTTTTTTTTATTATTTAATTATTGTCTGCTTGATCCCCTTTGGATTTATGTGGCTTACCTTCGGTAGCTTTTGTGCTACAAACGCACCGCGCCAATTTTAAAAAGAACCTTTCTCTAGTTCGCCTCTTAACTGGCTAGCATCTGAACCTAAGATCTCCGGGGCATTCGTGTTTGGTAAGTGCGCGTAACAGTTCATCCGTAACATATTCCAGATATTAAAAATTAAACCTTCAGATTGCACCATATTTGGCAGAGTCGTGGTACTCATATGTCTGAAATATTATTCAATAACTAAATGGAATAAAATCATCTACCGAATAATTGTATTTAATAATTTAGATTTTTTTTTTCTGTTTTGTTTCAATTCGAAAGTACGACACTAAAAAAAAAACAATGTAAAATTAAGAAAAAACAAGGTATAATCCTGCTATTATCTCAAATTGAAAAAATAAATTAAGCAGAATTAGTAGAATGTAGCAAAAAAAAAAATACATTATTTAATTATTTAATTCTAAATTGTTACTTTATTCAAGTATTGCCAAATAACCAGCGCGACTTATTTTTGACGCGGTATTAACTTTTTTAAGAAAGTTTTTCAGGCACAAAAATTAATGCTGGAAGCCGTTACTTTGTGCTAATCTATTTTGATTCAACAAACACAATAGAACTTACTTTGTTTTTACCACTTTATTCATTTAATGTCACCGCAGTTTGGAGAATCAATGCCACTACCAAACTACACCAGATATGGATACATTATACCTCTCATAAATATAAGATGGAACAATTTGGTAATTGTACAAATATATACACACTAATGGCTATATACAACTGTGAAACTGAGGGATATATACATATTAGATTCACCTGGTCATTAGGGAGGGTCTCGATGGGATTATCCTTGCCTTCGAAAATTTGTAGTGACTCTAAAAGGTTTAATTTCCGGCGTTTGCCGGCACTGTGTATATCTCACTTTCACCTACGGTGTGATTCTCAGAAATAAAGTTGTTTTCAAAAGCATAATCCATTTTCTTTAAATTGTCTAAGGTAATGTGTTCCCTGATCCGTTGATTAAAGTGTGTGTGTGTGTGTAGATCAAACTGGGTCACAGTTTGATCTACATACACACATATACACACACACATATACACGTGTATATATATATATATATATATATATTTAATGTTAATAAGAATTAAATTTCTTATTTATTTCTTATATATACATATATATATATATATATATATATATATATATATATATATATATATATATATATATACTGACATGTTATAGATAATAAATTTTTATAAAATTTTTAAACCTAAAGACGGTGAAACTTAAAGAAAATTCTTCGAGATGAAAGAAAAATTGGCCAGGGGTTACCTTAGGATAGGACATTTCAGGATTTTAGTTAGCAAAATCCTCTTTACTTAATATTAAAACTAAAATACTACTAATAAAGGATACACCAAAGATAACAAAATTACATTTTATTAAAAAAAAACATCGTAATATAATAATTCCAACTTCATTTAAATAAAATAATATCCATATCTACAACTGAAAGAAGAACAAACAGTTAAAACTCAAGGAAGGAACCAAAACACACAGTAACCAGAAAATAAGAATAACATCCGAACAGAATTTATACACATCGGGTTTCTACAAACCGACTGAAGGAATATTTTCACCTAAAAGCAAATAAAATATAACAATAGGTTTAAATTTCTTAATAGGCGCTTAATTTACAAAAAACAAATAGAATAACAAAATATAACTAGAAATTATGAAATTTGTAAAATAATGCAAAACATTATGACATAACATTTACTTAAAGGGCATAAATCTTTAATAACAATAATATAACATCAAATACAGGATTGAATCACAAATAAACTAAAATTTCGTAAAATTAGAAAAATATTGAGTTGTCCATCAAATTTACCCATCTGTTCTTATCCAATTTTGTCAGTGGTATAATGATCATCTGCATAATAACTTTGACTAGTAAAATATTTTTTATTCTGATGAAGCATGAGTTCAACTGTGTGGTTATGTTAATTAGTAAAATTATAGCACTTTGTAGGCAAATAATTCACACAATTTAACGAAGTATCATTTCATTCAGCTAAAATTGTTGTTTGGGCGCCAATGTTAAGACAACGAATTATTGAGTTGTTTCTTAAAATGATATCCTTTAAGAAACAACTAAAGTCCGAAGATACAAAACCATTATTTTAAAGTCATTTATAAATCAGTTGGATAACATAGAACTAACTAATGGTTATTTGTACACTCCACATATATTATAAATGTAGGTATATGGGGCTCAATTTATTTTTATTTCCTTACTCGAAAAACGTAATGTTTCCGAATTCAATAAACAATTGACAAGAACTATAGTGAATTGAAGAGGCAATTGCAAATGTGCAATTTAGCACAACAAATTCACTGTTGTTTACAAGTCCGAGGCCAACATTTTGAGGATTTTATTTGTATATAATTGTATCTATTATTTGTAATATTGATTCGTAAAATTTGTTTCAACTATCATTTTGAATCCGGATTCAACTATCATTTTGAATCAATCTCACTTCTTATATTAGTTAGTATTGATTTACTAGTTATTATAACTGTATGTTATCTATCTTCTTCTTCTTCTTCTTTCGATAGGCGTATCGCCTGGTTAGTTCCGGTTTCGTTGTAGCGGCAGTTCTTGTGAATTTGATTGCCAGCTGTCTCGCCAGCGTTTTGGTGGTCGTCCTATGGGTCTTCTTCCGCGAGGTATATTGTTTCGTAATATTCTGGCCATTCTGTCGGGAGTCATTCGCCTGATATGTTGGTTCCATTCTCTTCTTCCTTTCCGTATCCATCTGACTACGTCATCCGTAAGACACTTCTCCCTTATATCTGTATTTCTTTGCCTATCATGTAATGTGTATTCTTTTATCGTTCTTAGGGTCTTCATTTCGGTTGTTCTTAGTATCCTCTTTGTTATCGTCGTTTCCGCTCTCGTCTCCGCACCATATGTCATCACCGGTCGTACGCATGTTTTGTATATCCTTGATTTGCATTCCGTACTTAGGTGTTTGTTTCTCCAGATTGGATACCTAAGATGTCCCGATATTGCTGCTGCTTTGTTTACTTGTTTCCTTACCTCATCACCCAAAAACCCTGCGCTTGTAATTTTGCACCCAAGGTATTCGATTGACATGGTTTGGTCGACGGTCTTATTTTCTATTACCAATTTGCAGCGTACAGGTTCTTTTGCTATGGTCATGCATTTGGTCTTGTCTATGGAAATTTCCATGTTGTGTTTTCCTGCCTGTTTGTTGAAAGCATGTAACATTCTTTGTAGGTCGTCCTCTGATTCCGCAATAAGTACTGCGTCATCAGCATAGCATAGTATATTTATGTTGTGTATGCCCATCCGATATCCTAGTCCGGTGTTCTTTACAGCTTTCACCAACTCATCCATGATTGCGTTGAATAATAAAGGACTGAGACTATCGCCTTGACGGATGCCTGTTGTGGTTCGTAGGTGTTGCGTTAGGGTGAGGTTTGTGCGTATTTGCGTTCTTGTGTTCGTGTTTAGGTCCTTAATGAGCTCTACGTATTCTTTCTTCGTATTATTGTTTTCCAGGATCGTGATGACGTCTTTTAGTTGTACTCTGTCGAAGGCTTTAGTTAGATCTACAAAGCAAAGATAGGCAGGGGTGTTGATTTTTCTATCAGTTGTCTGAGTATGAATAGAGCGTCAGTGGTGGAACGACTTTTTCGAAATCCTTGTTGTTCTTCGCTTATTGACATTGTTGGGGTTATTTTGTCCGCAATGATCTTAGTTAGGAGTTTTAGCGAGGTGCTCAACAATGTTATCCCACGGTAGTTTGCTGGATCGGTTTTGTCTCCTTTTTTGAAGATGGGTATTGTTACGCTGTTCTTCCATTCTTCAGGTATTCTTCTATGTTGTAGTATTATATTAAACAGTTTTGTGTATTCTTTTATGGTGGCAGTTCCTCCATTTTTTATTAGCTCATTTGGTATTTTGTCTTAGTTTGGAGTTTTCCTGTTCTTAAGTTTCCTCGTTGTCTCTCTTACTTGCTCTTCAGTGATTTGCGTGCACTCTTCTGGTAGGTCGTTTTGTATGTCTTCTTCTTGTGTTTCTACAGGGTTCTCTATGTCTGCGTATAGATTTCTGAAATATTTCTCCCAAGTTTCTTCGGTAATTGTTCTGAGTTGTATTGTTTTATTCGTTTCTCGTTTCATGCCTCTTAGTAGTTTCCAAATTCGTTTTTGTGCTCCATATATCATGTTATCTATATTTATAAAAAATATTCTAATCCGAAAAGATAAATATCAAGTGAATGACCAGGCAAGACATTTTCTCAGGCTTGACAAATTAAATATTTCCTTCAATCCTTTATAATCACTTGGTATAGTGCCTAGTTTTCTTGTAATCATTCTAATATTAGATTATGATACTTATATTTGCGAATCTGCCTAATATAAAATAATATAATCATGTATCAATTTATAAGGGATGTTTCGTTCTCATTAAATTACATCGATTAAAATATTGCTTATGTATTACCTGCGAAGATATTTTCAATAACGTTTTAATTTATCTACAATTGTTTTTAATTAATCGTATTTAAAATTTACTACCGAAAAAATATGTAAATTTGGTCATTTTGACAATTTTATTTTTTATATTGACTAGATGAACATTTACTATTTGTTACTAATAGTCACAATTGTCGACATCAGTATTTAACGGATACAGAATCATGTATTTTAGACGTTGTAGACAACGTGTCCATTCATGAAGGATGCTAATGTTGCCATTCCTGATATCGTAACGTTTTTTTTATTAGGTTTCGAATTTATGGTTGTTTTTTTAATGAATTATGTCAGTAAAGTCGGCGTACCCCATAAGTAAAGTGTTTGTACCCCCTATTCAAGGTATTTTGCTAATTTTTATCGAGATAAGACAACTGGCGTAATGGGAGTATACTATGTATTTATGGATTTTTACTAGGCCGTATAATTTTGGAGCGGGATTCATTGTAGTGGTGATATTGATCTGCGTTTGAGAGAACAAAGTAAGTGTTTTATTGTGTCTTTTTCTGGTTATTTTTTAGCCGTTATCGGACTTTTATAAGCTATTCAATGACATTTTTCATGAACATTCTACCTTTTCTTGCTTTTCGTTCTTTTTTTAGTATAATAGAAAACTACTAGGGTTTAGATTTAATTTAATGATTTTGCATTTAGAGTCAAGGCAACCTCCACTTACATTTAATCAATTAAATTAGTTGGATAGTATAAGTTTTTAGAAAGATGTGTGTATCGTCTAAGCTCAATAAAAAAAAAAAATTAAAAGAATCAAAATTGTGTAACCTGAAACAAAATACCACGACAACTGGCTCTAATTAAAACGAAATTATCTTCCGTGAACGGACTGATCTTAAGATTTACAAGACTTCAGTGAAGATGGTCGTGTGATTCTTGACGAAACGTAAACTGACTATAATTTAAAAAATCGCCACCGCGATTTAAGGGCTGCTTGTCATAGGGATTATATGTTATGTGGAGAACGTACTTGCGTACTTAACGAACCCACTAATGAAAAAAAAATAAGTACGAATACTGGAGAAAACACGAATTAAAAGGAAACGTCCCACATTAAAACAAAAGAACCAAGTTTATTATGAATGCTTCCATAGAAAAGAAAAACGTATATTGTTTTAAAATATGTGAATGGGTGAACGTCTACACTTTCTCCTTATACATTATAAAATGCCAAAAAGAACTACTACTCAGGTACGGCTCGGTATGTCACCAGGCTATATATGATATGTGTAAAATGAAACAAGAAAATGGTATTTGGCTACGTGAGATCTCAGGTATGCATTCACAATCGCAATTAAGCGTTATACATGTAAGCTTATTACTACATATTATATGACGTTAATTATAAAAAGAAAGGAATACCAAACCTATGGTCGTTATCCTTAAATAAATTGAGACGACAAATTGTAATATAATCTATATGCATCAATGCAAATATCAAATACACAAAAATAATGACAAATCGGTATTAACGATACTAAACTTTTAAATGGTCGGAGAAATTAATAAATGTAAAAGACAAGAAAAACAATAAATTAATGTGAACTATATTAATCTATTATACGAATAAAGAAATTAATATGTGGCCAAAACAAAAGAGATTAAATTAATTATTCTTTATTTTTCGGTATGTGATGATAAAGATACTATGATTTATAGCACAAATGCAAGTTTTTCAAGAATATTTGATCAGTCGAAACTGCGTAATTAGTACAGCACTATCTCGGGAGTTGCAGATACATTTCGAAGATAACCCACAGCAATGGAGTCATTTCTGCTTCACACATGGTCCTTGATGAACCATCCGGTCCACGTGGATTAATTCAACAGATTCTCCAGTTCCAATAGCTTTAATCTTGAACGGCAAACCTTATCATCAAATAGTTATATAACCAGTATCAGGAACCAGTAACAAAAACCCTGCAGATGTTCGAGGGCACAATTAACCTGCGGGCATAGACAACAACACCAATCCAGTCATATAAATTGAGGTTCAATAAACACTGTATACCGCCAAACATACCATTTATTTCGGTGTAAATTTACTCTATACAAATAACCACACAGCGGCAAACAAGCAAAAATACCACTAGTCTAACCGAGATTCTAAACGGTAGTGCGCAAACTCGTATTTCCTCTGCGAAGCAAGTCACGCATGTCCGAAAGGATAGCAAAACTGCTACGGGTATACACCACCCGCCAAAATACCGTAACAATTGTTCTTTTTTATGGATTATGGTATTACAAAATTTCCTATAATTTTGGCTTGATATATCTGTATTTGCTAATTATGTACGGAATACCAAACAAAAACAAATATTTATCACTGAAAATGCTTTTGTTGTTATTAAAAATATTCTCCGTGATGATCGATGTACTTTTGCATACATTTCAATCAATTATTACCAAACTTTTTCCTTTCCGATTGAGATATTTTCTTGAGTTTTGAACGTATCAACCGACACACGTCTAAAATTGTTGTCCGTGTAGTTTATTCATCAGTCAAATATTGAGTTGTTTGTGCCATTGAGCGAGAGTTCTCATCGGTATGGTGAATAATGATTCTGCATCACTTATTACTTTTTCTTATTCCTCCAAAGATTTCTGGCAAACAAATTGTAACAGTCCTCTTATTTTGCTTCACACGATGCTATATTGTAACAGCCCTTTTTCTGAAATATATTGAAATAGCCCGTGCGTCGAGGGATCCGAGGTTGCTGCTGACAATTGATAACTTTGGCGATAAAAATAGTTACATACCGCAGTTATTAATTATTGAGAATAGATAAATTAGAATATTAAGTAATTAGCTTGTTTAATTACTTCTTGTTTGGGCGCCATGAGGTTGGACCCCCTCTAAGGTATAAATGACTTTAAAGATTGCCGGTTTGCTAAACTTAAGCGGAGAGAACAATAAACAGACTCTAGATAAAGCAAGTAAGTCGAGATGTGACTTACGCCTTTCTCTCTCAGAGCGTGAAAGTAAACTAAGGTGTAAATAACTGAATCCCTTACTAAATACTAAGTACTTAATAAATATCTCAATTAATTCCCTTTGATTGTTATGCTGTTGTGATGGATTTTATATTACAAGAATTGAAATAAAAAACAGATTGTTACAAAATATACCTATATTAATAAATAAAGCTTGCTAATTTTATAAATTATTAGTTACAAATTTACTTAGGTTTAATCGGACATGTTTAATAAAACTAAACTACGCAGGGGGCGAGATACCGTAATGTTGGCGCCGGTTTAGACTGTTTATTCTGATCAGATTATTACACAGTTCTTATAAAAAACTAACCTTTAGCACGCCGCACTACTTGCCATTCCACTTTGTCGCTGACTTGGCGCTTCTGGGGTGACGCACTACTTCACTATATTAGCACTTTTTTCCCCACGTTTCAGGGTGCCTGATATCCAGACGAGAGCCCTGATGGCTTAAACGTGGGATTTCACTTTTATATGAAAGACTATGCTTGTAGGCAAGTGAGGTTTCTTGCTATACAATATGTACTTATTTTGCGTCAAGGAGTAGCACGTCGGACTCGCACTACTGACTTGAGTCAAGTGAGTCCCTTTCGGATTCTTGGATGCGTCCTAACTTTTGTTTTCTATCGGTGAATTCCCCAGTTGCCTTTTAAAGTTCTCGATCGCACGGGTTTTATAGATGATGTAATATAGTGGTCCTTCCGATTCATCTATGTAGCACTAGGTTTTTTTATAGAGTTTTTTTTGATATGGCTAACTATACATACTTATTTTAACAAAATGATGATTTAGCATTAAAAGGAACTGATTGAAATAACTACGTAATATAATTGTGAAATGTTTTGCAATATTATTTTATATGGCGGGAAACGTATTAAAATTTATACAGTGTGTCTGTTTTGGTTTAAATAAATTAACTTTTAATATTTTTTTTTCAATTTTTTCAAATGGATATAAGTGCTTTGAGATAAGATAACTGTAATTTGTCCCATTACAAAATGGTTGTATACCATTCACAATTGACAGTTCTATGACCCTCTTGTGGTACTGTAGTCAATGTAGCCAAGTCCATTAAAAAAATAGACAATCATTTGTCTGTGTGCTTGCGCATGCAACTGCTGTTTGCTTTGGGCGCATTCGCGTAGATACAGGATTAGTCATCTGCGTAGATGTTATTTCATGGTTTTAAACACACAACGATTTTATTTTACTATTTGAGTATTTATTTGCATCAACCGACCGAAGCTTTTTTGTGATTGTCCTATTAAGCGAACGAATCTTTTTCATGACTAAATGCTTATGCAATATCTTGCGTATGTTTATTATACTAATGTCCAGGGATGCTTAAATCTCACCGTATGTCACATCGTGATCTTGCACTCAGATCGGTTAGCGCACAGCATCGATGTTTTCTGACACAACAAATTCTGTAAATTCGCCCCGATTGAATTCACTAAATCATTGCCAAAATTCGAAGTGAGCTGATCGAGGCACAGTTGTTGAAATAATCCACGTAGAAAGTCGTAGTAAATCATCACGAGTTAATTTTCCGTATGACAAAACGTTCTGAGTACGTAACCGCCAAAAATGTCAAACTTTACGACGGATATGTCAGGTAGCGCCTAACAACACCAGTGTTGCCAGTTTTGGATACATAAAAAGCTACCGTCTATAGCAGCACATGTACAGAAAACTTATAAATGATTTACTCGTTTTACGAGGGTGAGTCAAATTTAAACCGGACTTTCTGTTTTCTGTTTTCATACCAAACTAACTGAGTGGAGCTGATAATCGAGCAGGGTTCTTGCAGCCGGGAAAATAGGGAGGGGATGGACGCGGTTCCGCGCACCTGACGCTATTTAGGCTCGTCAGTACAGTCATGTTAGAGCAAGAGGGTACACCGACAGTTACGCAACGCATTATTATCAAGTTTCTCACGAAAGAGGGTACCAAGCCCAGCGAAATTCTGGCTAGACTGACTTCAGAGTTTGGTGACAACTTTGTCATGTACTCAAGTATATGACTGGGTTAAAAAATTAAAACTTGGCCGTGAAATTGTTGAAAATGAGAGGCACAATAGTCGTCCCAGGACAGCTGTGACTGACGACAACATTCGAGCGATTTGTGACCTCATTGAAGGCAATCGGCACCTTACGATTGATGAAATCGTGAAATTCATTATTACTGAGCATTTGGATTTCCGCAAGATGGGTTCCAAGGCCTTTGGCAAATGATCAAGAACAGATCCGAATAGACACTTGTCAAAGACTCTTGAATCGATTTCAACGAGAAACAAACAATTTCCTGCATAGAATAATGACATGTGAGGAAGAATGGGTTCATCACTATACGTCTGAATCCAAAATGGCGAGTTTGTAGTGGTGAAGGAGTGGACAAACTCACCCTGTGAAAGCGAAAAGACGTTTATCAGCAGGGAAAGTTCTTGTAATTTTTTTTCTCGATTGGAAAGGTGTTTTGCTAATAGATTTCTTGCATTAACGTCGAAGTGTGAACGCTGCCTATTACTGCTAGCTCGTGGAGAGGGCAAGAGCCGCCTACAGAAACAAAAGGCGCAACCAATGAACAACAAATATGATTTTGTTGCGACCTCACACGCCGAACTGACACGAGCTAAAATAAACAAAATCTACTGGGAAATTCTACAACATCCTCCATACGGCCCAGATCTATCCCCAGGTGACAGGTTTCATTTGTTTGGACCACTGAAGGAAGTACTAGGCGGACACCATTTTTAGAGCGATCAAGAAGTACAGTGTTTTGTCTGCAATTGCCTGTTGACACGATCTCACACTTTTTAAGAAGACGGTATCCACAACCTCCCCAAACGGTGAAAAAAAATATGTAAACGTTGAAGGAAACTATGTAGAAAAACAATAAACTCCTACATGTTTTTATTTGAGAAATTTTCAAAATATTATGTTTCGAATGCCTCAACAAGATCTATGCTTGTTCTGTTCCACCCGTTCAAAGGAAATACATATTAAGAATAAATGCAAAATTGCAAAAGCTCATAAAAATAATAATATAATAATAATCAATAATATGTATAGAAACATAATAACAAAATTCAAATAACAAAAAATCAATTAATATATTCGATATTTTGTTATAATATAATATTATACACATATAAGTAGCGACTTAATCATAATATTAGTATTCGGTTTATTGCAATAGACGGCCTTCGACGAGCTGTGGTACGATAAAATTTATTTTATTCGAAAGCTTAGCCCTTTCCAATATTATGAAATATTATGAAGAAATATTATGAAGCAAATCACATAAAAATTTTAGGTCAATATAATTGGGACGTAGATACAAAGGTTCAATTCTATACAAATCCAGAAGAAGTTTATGACTAAATCTTTGAACTGGATATTCGGCATATTCCTTTAAATATACATATTTTAAGAAACGTCTTTGAAATTGTTCGAGTAAATTTATATTAGATTTGTATAAGGGTGGCTAAACCAACGACGCATATTTTGACCTAGAACGTATGTATACGAAGTACAAAGACAAAATGGGATCAATCAATATGAAATTGCGAGTGACTTATGAGGCCGGACATTCATAGGGCCGAGTTAGGTGTAATGTTAATATGATTACTAAATGTAAGCTGTGATTCAAAAAGTGCGCCTAAGTTATTCACTGTGAAATGAACTTATTGGAGGCGGAAGTCTCGTTATCGAAGCGAATTAATCATATATTAAGTTGTTAATTTTACGCGAAAAACTCGGTACTCTACACTTGCAAACGTTCATGGTTAGCGTGTACATAAACTTTCTACAATATTAATTCGGTTATCATTAATACTATTTATGGAAGTATATAACATTAGGATATATGCAAATAGTAATTTATGCTATCTAAGTTTAGAAGCCGAGTCATAAATGAATATTAAAAATAGAAGAGGGTATAATTTTGTTCCCTGGTATCACTGATGGTGGGTAATATTTATTAGAGCCATCGCCTTTTTAACCTACAGAGTGTTGACGAGTGGCAAGATAATCTTAAAAACGAAACTTAAAGATTAAGAGAAACCTATATATATAGTGTCAACTTTACCAAGAAGTATAGTATGGTCAATTCAATCAAAAGCTGTAGACATATTGCCCTGTTATTTTACTATAGATTTAGTAGATAATTGTTTTAAATATAATGATGATGTATCTAAAAGACTGGTGCTCGTGTGATACACACTCAATGCAACTGTAAATGCTACTCAGTATATTTTTTCAATAAACCTGTACTCTGAACTAATTTAAATTATAATCTAGAAAAATAAAAAGGATATAAATAGAAACGATATTTATATTCAAATAGATTTCCATAATGTAAGTAAGCATAAGAATTAAAATAGTTTACATATGTTATCTTAGAAGTTTTTCATATAAAGTTTAATATATAAAGTTTCAATGAATTTCACTTTTTAATTGATACTACAACGATCGTTTCGCTCCAACCTGAGCTTCATCAGACATATAACTAACTTATTTACAAATTTTTTAACACCAATCCAATAATTATTAATGAAATTCTTGATATAATAAACATATGCATAGAACAAAATTACTTTCAATTTAATGAAAACATATACACTTGCAAAGAAGGTTTAATCATGGGTAATCCCCTAAGTCCGTTATTAGCTGAGATTTTTATGGATCATCTTGAAAATTCTATTTCGAAAAATCCTCTTTTTCAAAATGTATTATTTTGGTACAGATACGTAGATGATATATTACTAGGTTTCATAGGAACAAAGAGACAATTAAATTTATTATTTGATTATATTAATACATTGCATCACAATATTAAGTTTACAATGGAACAGGAAACAAATAATAGTATTAACTTTCTCGATTTAACGATTACTAGAATTAAGAATAAATGTAACTTTGAAATTTACCACAAACCGTCAACTACAGACATAACTATTCATAACACTTCTTGCCATCCGATACAACACAAATTAGCGGCTTATCACAGTCTTATACATAAATTAATCAATACTCCTTTGAACCAAACAAATTTTGAGAAAGAGTTAAATTTAATTTAACAAATAGCTATCAACAATGGATATAAAAGTAATATAATAGATAACATTTTAAATAAAAAACTCCTTACAAAAGCCATATCACAAGTTTACCCAATATTAAATAATAACAATAAAAAATTTAAATTGATCACGTTTATAGGCTCTTCAAGCACAAAAATTTGTAAATATTTAAGAAAGTTTGACATTAATACAGCGTATAGAACTAACAACAATTTATCCAAATTTATAAAAAACAATAAAGATTTAACAAACAACAATAAAAAGTCAGGAGTCTATGAGTTTACCTGCGGTAGTTGCCCTATGACGTATATCGGACAGACAGGTAGATCGTTTGAAATACGCATCAAAGAGCATTTTTCTTCATTTAGAAATAATAAAAGTGACTCTTCATATGCGTCTCATATTAATTCAACGAACCACAATTTTAACAGAGAATTTAAAATATTACACGTAGAAAATAAGGGCAAAAACTTAATTTAATAGAGTCACTTGAAATCAATAAATTAAAGAAAACCGACAAGATATTAAATGATCAATTAGAAACAAATAATTCACCCTTACTTCATTTATTTATTTGATACTCAGACAGTCACATATTGTATTTTTCCATAGAATTTCTTTACCTCCCTGTAATATAATGTAAACCCCTAGTTTTTATTACTTAAGAACAGTATTGTATAAACCGAAGTGAAAGTTTGTGAATAGACATTTTAGTAATAAAAAGTACCCATTCCTTCAAATATTTAAAATAAAATAAAACATGTGTTTGTTACCGTATACTTGTGTTAAAAAATGAAACTCAGGTTGGAGCGAAACGAACATTGCAGTGTCAATTAAAAAGTGAAATTCATTAAAACTTGTTTTATTTTATCCTGATAATAGTTATAATGGAATTTCATCAAGTAAAGGCTGAAACAATTATATATATAAAGTTTCATTATTTTTATGCTCGAGAGAAAATAAAGTATTTCATGCAGAGGAAATATATTTTATGTAATTTATGGTGATGTCTTGTAAATTAATGTGTCATTAGGAGCAATGCTTTAGATGGACAAGATAATGGAAGAACTCATCCGATACAACTATATGTTCTTAGATAATAATAAACACTTTATATCTAGTAAACAGGAAGGAAAAATTAGCGTAATCGGAGACATTTTTATAATCAAACAAGACAAAATACTTATAAAAAATAAGAAACGTATTAAATTACTAAAAATTATAGTAAAAATCATTTTTACAACGTCGTATATTCAAAATAAACATTTGAAAAGTTGTTTACAATAGTATTAGTTAAGTAAAGCAAAGTTAACAACCAGTCAAATCAGGCTAAAACACAATAAAAATTAAAATAGGACTGTCCGGGTCTTATTTTAAAAATATAAAATTAAAAATAGAAGGAATTAAGGCAACATGGATATCAAATAAATAAGAAAAATGTCAATAAAATTATGACGTCTTTTTACAAGACAAAACCATGTCAGCCAATTGGAGAAAAACGGCAGAAGACAAAAACACAAACAAGTTCAGCTGCAAAAAGATGCATTCGGAACAATCGAGTACATTTCGATGGATTATATTAGTGGAAATCCAAAGAAAACAAGACACTTCTATTACGCTGTTTAAAGTAACTAGACGTGCATTCTCATATAGTAATAAATAAAATAGACGTGATAATTTTTAATTTATGGTCACATGATAGTACCCCTACATAAGTCGATCGTCAGTGGCATTGCCCAAACGCGGGAACTTAGAAAGGCATCATAAAACTAGGCATAAAACTATGAAAATGATTTGCGCAAAAAAGTATGTTAAGAAAACGAAAGGTGGAATATTTGAAAAGTAGTTTAAAGGGAGAGCAATCCATGTTTGCTAGACCAGCGGAACAATCAGTAGTTGCAAAAATCGCGTCTTTTAAAATTTGCTACATACCGGCGCAACACAAGAAACCTTTCGAAGATGGAGCGCTAGTAATGTTACGTGTAGAAAATCACTCTGCGTTCTGCTAGTATATTCTTAATCCATTTACTTCTATTTTAAGCTCTTCAAGTCAACTTGGTCGGCTTATTTTTCAACATGTACGTTTTATTCTAATTTATATTATTAGTTTGTTAATTATCCTGCTTCTTAAGTCTTTCAAAACGTTAATTCCTCCAAATTTTTATTTCAGGTTCGATTATTTTGACCGACCTTATATTTCTTTTCATATGATTTTTATCTATGTTTAGTTTTGCGCCATCTATTTATGTTCAAGTTATTTCTATAGTTGTATTATTTAACGCATCGCCGCCTATTAAACATATATTTTTCCGCTTAGTCATACACGCCGTAATTCGCTTTATCTCGTATTTTGTAACTCCGTTACCCGCTCTTATGTTGTGGTAATTTTTGTTTTGAATTTTAAGACCGTCTAGACGCATTTTCCTTTTTGATTAGTCTTGTGTTACTGATTTAATTTGCTATTTATTAATTCTTTCGTTGGAAGCGCCCTCTTTCCGGCATTTTGGTTTCTTCCATTTACAGAGATCTGTACGTTGGAGGTAATTGTTTGGAAATGTAATTTCCGGCTTCTGCTAATTAATTATTTGACGAAATGTGTTCAGTTAGACTCTTATGACGATCTTCTATCGTTTGTGAGATTTTGAGCTTTTATTTTCCTTCGTTTATGTTTCCGAACATTTTGGGTGACGTACGACGGCCATTGGCTGTAACACGAGGTATTTTTCTGACATTTGTTCTTAGGTCATCCATGCGCTAACTTGTATTTTTTCTGTGCAAAGAAGCATTTCTGCGGTAAGAATTATTTTTATGTACTGAAACCTTACTTATTTCGTATTTTCTTCTTAGGATTGATTGATAATTAGTGCTAGATTCCGAGTGATTAGCATCTAATATTTTAGTTGATAAAATTTTATCAAGAATTTTCTTTCCACGTGGCTAACTACGGCCATTTTGGGACCGAGAATCTCTGGTTGGAGAACAGACTCTTCCGAGCATTATACTGGAAGAATTGACTAGGAGGAAAGACTCCAGGAGGACTAGGCTCCCTTATTTTCTGTACAAGCTAAGTGTAGCTATAATTTTGGTGACTTCAGGAGGGTCTTGTTGTCAAGATCTACTCTTATAATTCTAATCTTCGTTAGTGTGTTACTTTTATTCATTTAAAATCTTTTGAGAACTCCAGAGAGGGGCTTCACCTTTCTCTGAGATATTCTGGAGTATAACCTAACTCTTTTAGTAGTCAGCTTAAGGGCTTCACTCACCAATTTTGATCGAAAGGTAATAGTACGTTAATATTAATTTTATTTTTATTAAATAAAAGGTTGTCTGATATTTCTAGCAACCGTAGCATTTAGCAATTTTATTCACGAGGCTCAGTATCTTCAGTAGAGCTTCTGTTCAATAATTGGGGTTACGTCTAGACTTAATTTAAGATTAATTTATCTGTAAACGTTATGTAAGGAACCACTGTGTGAATTCATTCGGGCGTTCTATTTGATTTCTGATTTGTTAAATTGACGTATTAGTATTTAGTTGTTCATTTTATAATCACCTGTGTATACAGGTGGTGCAAACTTAACAGGTGTACCTGTGCTTAAGTTATTTAACGTACACTTTAGGCTTATTTGAAGCATATTCTCTGTTAATTATCTGTGGATAATTATTTACTTTATAGATTTACCCGGTGGCTAATTTATTTGTGGGGTAAAAACTTATTGTTTTAAGCCACTTTGTTTTCTCTTGACATTTAAACACTTATTACAGAGAGGCTTAACCTCGTCTGTTGTTTGTATTTAATTAACTTTATTACCTTTTTTTTATATTTGTTTTGCGTATTTAATTTTCCATCTTTTGTATTCTGTATTTCACGATCTCAAGTTAGAATTGTTTTAATTAAGCTACTTTTGTTAATTCTTTAATTGTTGATATTATTCGATTTGAACCTGATCTGATACATATGTAAATAGGGTACTGCGTTGTACGAGGGTTTGTTGAGACTTGACTTGCTATTATTAAAGTTTATTGTTGAATTTGACTTTCGTGTTTGATTTCTTTCCCTACTTGTGTTGGGGAGGGCACAGTTTTACGTTTTGGCAGCAGCAAGGTGGGGGGAATACAACTCTCTCTTGTGACTGAGGCCACCTAAGTTCCACCCGCAGCCGTGTATACGGGGTGCGCCTTGCCGTGGACATTTATGCGGTGGCGCCTTTGAACATCGAGCGATCTTTGATCCCACACGCTCTCCTTACTTTTGAGCTAGTCGGCAGGGGTAATTCTTCGGAGCGTGCACCTTCAGGTGGGTCAGCCCGAGAGAGAGGGGTATTCGCTGAACATCGAGCGTCCGCCTTGTTGCAAGCGTGCCTGCTACTTTTTGGATCGCGTAGGTAGCAGTAAAAGAATCATTTGTTGAAGCGGCGAATGTATTATACGATGACTTCAAAAATAAAACAGAGATTATATCTGCTATCAAGGATATTGAATTATCTCGCCAAACTGTTACTAGACGTATCCAAATCATGAACACAAATTTGGAATCCAAACTAAAAATGTTATTATGGAATGTACATACTTTTATTTGCAGTTTGATGAATCCATCCATATGACTGATACTGCTCAATTATGTATTTTCATTTGGATGGTATTCTCTGATTTGTCGGCTAAAGAAGAATTGTTCACGTTGCTGTCTCTGAAAGAAAGCGGAGAAAATATTTACAAAGTTTTCCTAATTTGTGTAATACAATACGAGCTACCGATTTACAAACTCGTGTCGTTACAACTGATGGGGCACCATCAATGACAGGCAATCAAATTGAATTTGTTGCATTGTGTCGAACTAATGAAGACTTCCCATCATTTTTTGCATTCGGTTGCATCATTTATCAGCAAGTTCTATGTTCAAAAATATTAAATATGAATAATGCCGTGGATATTGAAACGACGTCTCTTCAACGTGCAATTCGAAGTTAGCGACTCTGCCAAGCTATTGATTTACTTCTTTATGCACACATAAAACGGTGGAGTCGCGAAAATTTTTAGAGAGATTTCAAAAACTATTACCTGAAATCGTTTCTTTTCTTCACGGACGAGGTGACGACACTGAGATACTTAAAAATGAAAAATGACTCCGTGATTTAGCTTTCCTATCGGATGTGAATATTATTAATTTGGAACTACAGGGAAAAAGTAAAACCATTATGGTTAGCGCAACAAACGCTTTTATAAATAAATTGAAGCTGTTGATTAATAAGCTGTTGAAAAGAAGGGTAAATTCTCACAATTATGACAACTACCAGACACAACTAAGAAACATTCATAGTGAATTTGACAGACGCCTTGCTGATTTTAAGGAAGTGGCGGATATTGTAACTTTCATGGCTTATCTATTTTCTGGTGAACACGTTGACAAAATTGCTACTGAAATATCAATACGGAGATCTCTCCAGTACAAAATGAGGTATTGAAGATAATTTCAGATATACCTTTCAAAGCCAGAGCAACTGATGCTAAATTTTTGTCTTTCATATCCGAAAACAAATATCCTTGTTTAAAACAAATAGTTTTTCAGTTAACAGGATTTTTCGAATCAACTTATTTTTGCGAGTCAGAAATGAAAATTGTCTAAATGAAATATTGCAATCGACTAACTGACGACCATCTCTCAGCATGCCTGCGGTTGGCACTCAGTAATTACGAACCGTCCTTGGATAACTTTTTGTGGATGATATGCAGACATCTAAATTCTAACTAAAAGCAGTGGCTAAAGAAAATTTCAGCAATTTTATTAAATGTTTAATTAATGTTTATACAAGTATAATATATTTTGTATTAATATATTATTAGCAATTGCAATAAATCATTTTCATAAATCTGTTTCCTTTTTATTGTAACCAGGCTCTAGTAGTCGGTAGTCGTACGTGCCAATCGCTTGTCACCTTAATGTTTTGTGGTAGATCGTAATCCCTTAAAGTCTGAGCACCCCCGTCATAGATTAAATAAATCTTAAATAATACATATTTAAATATATTACTGAGTATATACAAAATTAAATTAAATGCACTGTTAGAACAAAATCTATATAATAATCACTATATTCTTTTTTTTTTAAACAAAAAAGATCGTTAAATATTAGCACAACTAGATTTGACTTATGTGAAATTAAACTGTTAGCGCAACTAAAGGAAAAAAAAGTATTACTGTCTATTGTCTTTTAAAACCAATCTAATAGAAATTATTAAAATATTTGAACTCCAATTACATTTAATTTCTTTGACAAAGACACTATGTGTCGAAACATGTAAGATTGTTTTAAATATATACATATTAAAGTAAACCCGACCTTAGATCGCCGTCTAATTTAATCTACTATATATATATATATATATATATATATATATATATATAAAGATAATTATTTCGTGACCTTAGTATGTTATGGTAAATTCAAACTGTAGGCGATTTAAGGTCTGGTTTTACTTCAAAAACTATATATTTAAAACAATCCTACATGTATGGATAAACATGTTTATCCATTTTAAAATACCAAGGCATGATTTATTATTATTAAATTGGAATGTATCTTTGAATTATTTTATCTATAGCAACTAAAAATGTATGACATTATTATACTGTCATTTATATTTTGTATTCCTTGAGAAAGGCATCATTAGCCGAAACATGTACTATCGTGAGCAATTGAAAGTTAACACTTTATTATGTTGGCATGTCGAAATTTCAAAATTTATCTAATGTATACAGTACTTTTGAAGTGTCAGTGTCAGCATTTAATCATAACATAAATGACATTAGCTTGACAATTTGGTAAAATTTACGCAGCTATAATAGTGCGTTTACTTTCAATTGCTCACGATAGTACATGTAGGATTGTTTCAAATATATAGTTTTTGAAGTAAAACCAGACCTTAAATCGCCTACAATTTGAATTTACTATATATATATATATATATATATATATATATATATAAATAATTATTTCGTGACGTTTGTATGTTATGGTAGATTCAATTAGTTGGCGATTTAAGGTCTGGTTTTACGTTTTACTTAAAAATGTATATATTTAAAACAATCTTACATGTTTCAGGCTGCCTTTCCCAAAGAATTTAAAATATAACTGACAGTATATTAATGTCATACTTATACATTTGTAGTTGTCATGGATAAAATTATTCAAAGATATATTCCAGTTTATTAATAATAAATCATCCCTTAGTATTAAAAAAATTGTTAGACAACAAAAACGGGGAATGGCGAGGCATGAGGCAATTATGTACGCGCCCGTGGAGCGGCTTAAGATGTTAAGCTGTGGGCATTCGCCTTAAACGAGAAGGAAAGCCACGAAAGCTAGTCGGACAGTCTGTCAGGGATCTAAATACGGAACTGTCAGCATGATAAGCAAATGTACAGATATTTAAATAACATAAGATATATATTTATATAACAACAACATATATTATAAATATATGGTAGATTATTATAGCAACGTGGCTAGTATTACTCAACGACCATCTACGATTATTCTGAAGTTTTCTCAAAGTGAGCCTTAGGTCAAGAAACCCATCTATTCCGAGGCGATTCGGAAATTCAATATGTGAACTTGGAACTAGCATTCTAATCAGTTACCTACTAGATTATTGCACGCCAAGTCGAAAAAAAGGAGTATTTCCGCCATATCTTTTGGTACGGGTTCAATGAGGGAGTTAATGTATTGGAGGGCATTAGAACCACTTATGCTGCTTGCACAGAAAACGTAATGAGCATGAGTACAGCACGGAAATTCTTTCCTCTATTACCTAGAAGGTCATTTTGATAAGAAAGATTCTCAACGTCCAGGAAACCCATCTAACTATGAGGAAGATCGTCTGGACGTTTTAATTTGTGATCATTCACGCTAACTAACTGGAGAATTGGTTATTATTATGGATTGTAACCAATCGATCATAATACTACATTTGCATTCCATGCAAAGTTCAAAAACTGGGTGTTTGGTTTCTATATGTTTTGAGTGGAAACCAATATGTCAATATTTGTGCCTTTTCGCTATCTTGTTATCGATTAGCTTGTCAACAACATTGATCGTTGTTCTCCAACATTGTTACTGGTGAAGAGAAAATAGCGCCTTCATGTTAGCATCAAGAATGAAAAAAAACAACCGCGTAAACTAATGTTGTTGTCTAGTTGGACAAAGAAAGCGTTGTCTACTATAAATAGCATTTGAGGAATATAATTGTGCCTGCCGAGATTTACTGTAAACAACTCCATCAGCCTGAGGCCGCAATTCAAGAAAAAAAGACCTGGGAGATGTAAGTTAATTCATTTTTCAGCATGGTAACGTCCTCTCTTCCCCCATATTGCTAACATTACAAAAACACCTCTTCAAGAACTCGATTGGGAGACAATTGCACATCTGCCTTGTGCTCGCCCTGCCAGATTTCATTTTCTTTCGTTCTCTTTCAAACAACCTTCGTGGAATCTTCATTGATAATGACGTAGGGCTCCAATATTAGCTTTGTGGCTTCTTCACTTCCAAGCTACCGGAGTTTTGAGACTCGAATCGAAAAATTGTCAGATCGATGGAAGGCAATTATTATAAATTTGAAAAATGTACAGTTCTGTTCATATAAATCTGGGACAATTTTAATTTTTGATTGTAAATGTGGGTTATAGATTGTCAAAGTTATAAGTGTCAAAGTGCAACAGTCTGTTAAGTTATTACGTTGTTCATAGACATGACTTCCCGGCATTTTAACCTGAATAAAAATACAGTGTTTGCAATTAAGAAGCGATGGGAAAACGAAATTACCTAAAAAAGAAAGACTGGTACAGGGCTGTTCAACAGAAAGTCAACTGTCGAAGAAGATATGGAACTTATAGATTAAGAGATCGTCCATTTGATACTGCAAGAAATGCTGCAATAAACGCAAATTTTCCCGCCTCCAGAGTTACCGCATCCAGAAGAATATTAAAATCCGATTTAAAATGTGTTGCTGCAAGGAAGTCGTACTTTACTAACGAGCGGAAACAATCACGACTATTATTTGCTTTAAATTATAGTAATAATGATTTGAATTTTTGGAATCGGGTTATTTTTTGTGATGAGAAGACTTTTCAGTCGACTTACAACGGAAAAATCAAAGTTTATAGGCCACAGAGAACTCGTTTCTACGAGGAATATAGTCGTCCCAGAAGAACTTCTAGAATATTCTCAATTAATGTTTGGGCTTGAATCAGTTCTCAAGGCTTAGGAATATGTTGGCCGATTGAAAACAGTTTTAACGCGATTACTTACCGAGACATTCTAGAATATATCATGCTTCCAACTGTCAATCATA
Source organism: Melolontha melolontha (assembly GCA_935421215.2). Classification (NCBI taxonomy): domain Eukaryota; kingdom Metazoa; phylum Arthropoda; class Insecta; order Coleoptera; family Scarabaeidae; genus Melolontha; species Melolontha melolontha. The sequence goes on from OW285243.1 coordinate 52,876,060, forward strand.
TATTCGCCAATCCCGACTTTATATTTCAGCGCGATAATTGTCTGGTTCATACTGCTAGAATTGTAAGTACTTGGCTACGAACTAATAACATCGAGGTTTTGCAGTGGCCTACCAATAGTCCGGACTTAAATCCGATCGAGAATTTGTGGAGACTTATGGCTAAGATAATCAATAAATGAAATTCTCAACCAGAAAGCGCCGAAGTATTGTGGCAGTGGATTGAAGAAGCATGGGAGAAACTGACAAATAACGATGATTTAGGGCATTCCTTAATAAATTCCATGCAAAGAAGACTGGTAGAAGTTATTGAAAGAAATGGTGGCAAAACAACATATTAAATTTATTTTTTCTATTTTGCGTTCGAAATGAACTCATTATGAAACCCAAAACAGTATCAAAATGAGCTTCATTTCGATACACTTTTTTTCATTTTTCAATGTTGGCGTTGTTCGAATACAGAAATAAATATCATTGCTGTCATTTGATTTTAAGAATTTATGTACATTTGACAGATATGATATATGTCCGTATTTTACACAAACAACGTATGTTGTATACAATTGACAACAACATATATATGTTTCTATGTCACTCATGTTTATATTTTTAAATGAAATATTAAGTAATGTTAACGAAAATTAATAAATAATATGTAATATAATATACTTCGCGGATAGCAAGATTTAAATTTCAAAATGTCAAGTATCAATGTGACCAACTGCATGCTTTATATAAAAATTAAACTCTGAACTTTCAAATTAAATAATTCTAATTTAAGCAATTTATTAATGTAAAAAACGTAAAATAGAAAAAAATAGTATAAAAAACTCGTTTCATAAGGCCTTTTGCCGCACTCGCTCTTTAGAAAACTCGCCGCTGTCGCGGCTCGTTTTCTAAACTGATCTCGTGCGGCAAAATGGTGCCTTATGAAACTTGTTTTTTAATATACTATTTTGTTAAGTTATTTCTTTATTATTACTGTTTTCTTTTTAAATCAAATCTATTGTTTACTTTCTTTCATTACTTCTTATTTCTATTAAATGATAATAAATGTTTCATATTGATATTGTTAACAATCACCAACACTTTTAATGAAATCTAATTACAACTAACATGCTGAAATCCACAATTACGACAACAAAAAAGAATGTCCCAGATTTATTTCAACAGAACTGTACATCATTTTTAACAAAATAAATTAAACCTTTTTAAGAACAATAATATTTCTTTTATAAAGTTTCATGTGTAATAAAGAGACTACATTTGATGTATGTATTTATTATAATAAATACCATTCTTCTAACCAATGAATCGGACTAAATTTTGAAAAAATCCTTTGTTAATTCGTATATTATTCAAATATCTTCTTTTTATATTTATGTAACACCTTACAATTACTGTATATATTTCTTTATTTTCAGCCTCGATATCTGTTAACTTCTTTGGCAAGTAACGATTTGGCCATGGGTTTCTTCGTAACTCCATTTGCGATAGTCCCTTCCTTACGGAACTGTTGGCCATATGGAGAGCTAGTATGTCAAATACAGGTAAATACATAAAATAAGTTAAATATTGGAACATATTTTGTTTAATATCTTCTGTGAATGTATGGCAATATGTTTCTCATTGCTTATCCTTTCAAATATTTTTTTTGTATAGATGTAATGCACCGACAACGACGATTAGTAACGAGCCATCGAAAAAATTCATAATTGGAGTAGACTGTGAAATTGGGTTGATACTTTAACCACTTCCACATAATGACATATTACTTGATGCTTGACAGTTTCATTTGGTTTCATTGTAAAAAAGGGTTATGGCATTGAAATGATACTACAACAAAAAAGAAAACAAATAATTTATTTAATATCAAAATCATAATCAAAATTTATGTACAGCTACAGAAGTTGCTTAAAATGTTGTCCATTTACATCTAAACACAAACAATTTTCTTAATAAGAGTTTTCAAAATTTGAAACAAACTTATAGTTTCAATGTCAAATAATAAATGTCATTATGTGAAAGTGGTTAAAGTACCAACCCAATTTCACAGCCTACTCCAATTATGAATTTTTTCGATGGCTCGTTATTATGAAATGGGAAGTGGGTTTCTCAAAAGAAACATATAAGTAATGTGAGGTATACAAAAATATAGAAAGTTACTTATGTATTATATACTATTGTTGCAGGATAACAGTTTTTCTAACAGGACTTTATATCTCGTTGTAAAAATGTTTGCAAGATTTGGTTGTCGTAAAGATTAGACTTTGGTAAATTATATATTTGCTCATCAGTTATGAGATATCGGTCACTATCATGATAGAAATAAGAATATGCAATACGGTTGTACGTACTATTTTATTTCTTCGTTTGTTTTCGTATTTCTCTTATCGAGACGTGAAGTAAGTCACTTGAGAAAATTATTTTGTTATCTTAGTAGTTGTGTAATACTTTGTTACATAGGTATTCGAAACTTGCGTGCTAGACGCGAAATCATTTCGAAGGGATGAGAGTTAAGTGAAACCCAGAAGACAAGTATATTGCGCTATAAGGAGGAACGGTGTTACAGTTTAAAACAAGTTGGAAGATAACGCGCTTTTGGTGTATCACCGTTCTTATTACCAGAGAGCGAACTCGAGCGATTGATGATTCATAGACCATAGGCGTCTGCCTGGTATTCGCAATAGGTTTGTTTCTGTAAGCGATTCGTGAGTTTCGAAGAATTAGATACGCGTAGCCATTGCATAAGTGGCATATACCTACATATTGCTATGAATAGTGGTTTGTAGATTTAATACGTCACCATCCACAACTAGTTTACCCAACTAGGTTACTCAGCCGGTTGATTTCCAAATATGCGACTTCTAACTTCACGGGTTCCAATAAGGAAATAAGGACTGTTTCTACAAAGTAATTTGAGCGCCAGTAAAACGTTCAAAATTTTTACTTATTTATATTTTACTAATTTTTAATTAATTCGCAGTAATGGCCAAAACACAAAAATTAAACACAGGATAAAATCAAACTGAATCTTTAATACAAAAAATCAAAAAAAGAAAAAAAATATATGTTTGTAAAGTATAAAGATTATGTATTTTACAGTAATACATGAGGCAAAATATATTTACTGTAATATTGACAGCTGAGTGAATGAAAAAACTTCCTCTTAATTAACTCCGATCAAACTTATCTAAAAATAATAAAGTTTATTTTTTAATTTCTCCCCAGAGAACCACACTGTATAATAAAATTTGATACACGACAAAACCTACACATGCGCAATAACATGTACTAAAAAATAACCTTGAATCCCGTCGAACAAACCTTTCAATTTATAATTATTACAAAGAAATTTTAATAATAATCTTTATTATTTATTTCTAATATTTAAACAATTTCCTACTTGTTCCAAAACAATAGAACTACAATTAATATAATCCGATTTTAAATTTATGTCGACATAAAAAATTATTCTACTTACAATTTGGAAACTTACGAGAACAGTTGTTCAAACTTTTTAAAATCATCAAATTACGAGAATAAAAATCTCTAAAAAATATCGGGAATTGAATATCAAAAATACAAACAACTAATTAACACATTCAAATCAACCCGAACTAATTTAAATATAATATATTTCAATAAACACAACTGTCTCGTATAATAGCAGGTCTTCGTTTCCCCCAGAAATATGTTAGGCCTCAAGAACACATCGGCCTCCAATTAAACTAGTTTTTATATTCGCACATGAAGTTTAAAACATATCGGATATACACATATATCCAAAAATAATGTACATTTATTTTAAATTATTTTAAAAATATTATTTTTAGAAAAAATCCATGGCAATATGCAGTTAATATGTATCTGCCAATGCACAACAGAGCGAATGTAATAAACGGTTTGGTAACTGGCAGCAACTACTGCTGAAACAAAAGTAATGCTGACAAGCGAATTGCATATCGAATTTTGAATAAAATAATTTACAAAGAACAATACTCAAAACTATGTATTTTCTGTTAAAATTGAAAGTGTAAAACATTACTAAGAACAAAGGTATTTTTAATAATATAAAATATTATTAAAAATCTGGTGTGAAGAACACAAATGCAGGTTCACTATTAATATTTTCTGTGAACGTGTCCGAATATATCCTATCCCCAGAGACGTAGATACGTATTTCGCTTTTCTACAAGCTCATCGGTACGCCCCTGCTGGAGAAAGGATATTTCCAGACACATTCACAGAAAAAAAAACCACCTCGCCCTATCACCGTAATTATCCAGAACGAGCGCAGAAGTAAATTCGGCGCTACCTGTTGTCAGACAGCCGAAGTACCTCGCATACCGTCCACATAATTAATGTGAAGTAACGACGCCCTTCCAAAGAGGTTAGCACAGCCAACTCTCTAGAAAACTGCATTTTGTTTGTGCCTTCACTCATACTACGGCTTAACCGCATGTGTAATGTATCAGAATAATTGAAACATACATGAGTAGGTAAACCCCACCAGTTTTGTATAATACAAAGGTATTTTTAATAATATAAAATATTATTAAAAATCTGGTGTGAAGAACACAAATGCAGGTTCACTATTAATATTTTCTGTGAACGTGTCCGAATATATCCTATCCCCAGAGACGTAGATACGTATTTCGCTTTTCTACAAGCTCATCGGTACGCCCCTGCTGGAGAAAGGATATTTCCAGACACATTCACAGAAAAAAAAAACCACCTCGCCCTATCACCGTAATTATCCAGAACGAGCGCAGAAGTAAATTCGGCGCTACCTGTTGTCAGACAGCCGAAGTACCTCGCATACCGTCCACATAATTAATGTGAAGTAACGACGCCCTTCCAAAGAGGTTAGCACAGCCAACTCTCTAGAAAACTGCATTTTGTTTGTGCCTTCACTCATACTACGGCTTAACCGCATGTGTAATGTATCAGAATAATTGAAACATACATGAGTAGGTAAACCCCACCAGTTTTGTATAATACAAAGGTATTTTTAATAATATAAAATATTATTAAAAATCTGGTGTGAAGAACACAAATGCAGGTTCACTATTAATATTTTCTGTGAACGTGTCCGAATATATCCTATCCCCAGAGACGTAGATACGTATTTCGCTTTTCTACAAGCTCATCGGTACGCCCCTGCTGGAGAAAGGATATTTCCAGACACATTCACAGAAAAAAAAAACCACCTCGCCCTATCACCGTAATTATCCAGAACGAGCGCAGAAGTAAATTCGGCGCTACCTGTTGTCAGACAGCCGAAGTACCTCGCATACCGTCCACATAATTAATGTGAAGTAACGACGCCCTTCCAAAGAGGTTAGCACAGCCAACTCTCTAGAAAACTGCATTTTGTTTGTGCCTTCACTCATACTACGGCTTAACCGCATGTGTAATGTATCAGAATAATTGAAACATACATGAGTAGGTAAACCCCACCAGTTTTGTATAATACAAAGGTATTTTTAATAATATAAAATATTATTAAAAATCTGGTGTGAAGAACACAAATGCAGGTTCACTATTAATATTTTCTGTGAACGTGTCCGAATATATCCTATCCCCAGAGACGTAGATACGTATTTCGCTTTTCTACAAGCTCATCGGTACGCCCCTGCTGGAGAAAGGATATTTCCAGACACATTCACAGAAAAAAAAACCACCTCGCCCTATCACCGTAATTATCCAGAACGAGCGCAGAAGTAAATTCGGCGCTACCTGTTGTCAGACAGCCGAAGTACCTCGCATACCGTCCACATAATTAATGTGAAGTAACGACGCCCTTCCAAAGAGGTTAGCACAGCCAACTCTCTAGAAAACTGCATTTTGTTTGTGCCTTCACTCATACTACGGCTTAACCGCATGTGTAATGTATCAGAATAATTGAAACATACATGAGTAGGTAAACCCCACCAGTTTTGTATAATACAAAGGTATTTTTAATAATATAAAATATTATTAAAAATCTGGTGTGAAGAACACAAATGCAGGTTCACTATTAATATTTTCAAAATGCAGTTTTCTAGAGAGTTGGCTGTGCTAACCTCTTTGGAAGGGCGTCGTTACTTCACATTAATTATGTGGACGGTATGCGAGGTACTTCGGCTGTCTGACAACAGGTAGCGCCGAATTTACTTCTGCGCTCGTTCTGGATAATTACGGTGATAGGGCGAGGTGGTTTTTTTTTTCTGTGAATGTGTCTGGAAATATCCTTTCTCCAGCAGGGGCGTACCGATGAGCTTGTAGAAAAGCGAAATACGTATCTACGTCTCTGGGGATAGGATATATTCGGACACGTTCACAGAAAATATTAATAGTGAACCTGCATTTGTGTTCTTCACACCAGATTTTTAATAATATTTTATATTATTAAAAATACCTTTGTATTATACAAAACTGGTGGGGTTTACCTACTCATGTATGTTTCAATTATTCTGATACATTACACATGCGGTTAAGCCGTAGTATGAGTGAAGGCACAAACAAAATGCAGTTTTCTAGAGAGTTGGCTGTGCTAACCTCTTTGGAAGGGCGTCGTTACTTCACATTAATTATGTGGACGGTATGCGAGGTACTTCGGCTGTCTGACAACAGGTAGCGCCGAATTTACTTCTGCGCTCGTTCTGGATAATTACGGTGATAGGGCGAGGTGGTTTTTTTTTCTGTGAATGTGTCTGGAAATATCCTTTCTCCAGCAGGGGCGTACCGATGAGCTTGTAGAAAAGCGAAATACGTATCTACGTCTCTGGGGATAGGATATATTCGGACACGTTCACAGAAAATATTAATAGTGAACCTGCATTTGTGTTCTTCACACCAGATTTTTAATAATATTTTATATTATTAAAAATACCTTTGTATTATACAAAACTGGTGGGGTTTACCTACTCATGTATGTTTCAATTATTCTGATACATTACTAAGAACAACTAAAATTAGTTCAAGGTGTTCCTGTGTTAAATTAGTTCTTTTAGATGATAAAACGTCTTAAAAATAGAAAATGTTCGGTAATTCCGTAAATTAAACTTAATATTTATAAAAAATTATAGGATACAATATAAAACAGATTTTTTAAAATACTAAACGTTGTAACCAAATAACACTGAAAGAAACGAAACCAGAAACAATCACTCATAGAAGAGAATAGAAAATATACTATCTTAAGAATAATTAGTACATATATGTATATGCATGTATAACATAATGTAAACACGAGAATACACTTTGGAAATTAGCGGATATAACGAAATAAGTTATGAATGAATGGACACAATAACGAGACGGAAATAACATCTGCTCGTATAATGCAATCGAGCAAGCAAATAGTGGGGCAGTTATATAGAATATAAGTCATACATACTTCGGGATAGGGTAGTTTTTCACTTTGAATGGTCTCGTCTCATCCACTTCCAACGAATGTCGATAGTTTCTGGCAATACTGGGAAATTTATTAACTAATTCTATATTATTTTTTATTAAACACTTAACCACTTCTTCTTTTTCTTTCTTGCAATCCAATTCCATCGAATCAATATCTTCAGGGAACTCCACATCTCCATAATCTTCTTTAACCATATCTTCCATTACCATTAACTCCTTTTCTTCCATAATCCTAATTTCTTCTTTTACTTCATCGAACACATTATCTTCTTCCATATTATTAATAACTTTTTCTACATCTTCTTCGGACTCCTGGACCCATTTCACTTTTTTATCATTAATTATAATATTTTTCTTTTTTACATCAATTATTGTATTAATTTTATCTAATAAATCGATTCCCAGTATTCCATCCCTTCCTTTCATTACTATAAATTCTCCCATAAACTTATTATTATCTATAGTAAATTCAACAACAAAAACTTTACTCACTACTGTTAAAATTTTCTTTGGAGCTGTAACTATCGTAATTTTGCTCGTAGGCATATATTTCCCTACTTTATTTTTACTCAAACATTCAACCACATTTTCATTCAAAAACGATGTTTCACTTCCTGAATCTACCAAACAATTCAATTCACTATCACCTATGTTAACTTTTATATGAGGTAAAACCGAGTTTATTGCGTATTTCGATTGTTCATACAATGCATTACATTCATTATGTTTGGTTGGTCTATCCAAAAATCCTTACTGCATGCTAAATCTAATTTACTTTGTTTATCTTTTGATTCTAAATTATAATTATATCTAGTATCTTTATATCGCGTCCCAGTATAATTCTTAACTTCAGATGTATTCTCTTTGTATACATCTTTACTGCTGCTATTTACTCTTTCTGGTGAAGCCATTCTACTATTTCTTTGGGTATAATTGTTATTGGATCTGTAAGGACTTGAATAGGTATTATTACTATGGATATTCATTCTAGCATACGAATTTCTATTTATATTTCTTTCAACATAATTATTCTGGTACCTTTTACTACATTCCACATCATCTAATCTTTTTAAAAGTTCAAGAAATTGCTGCATGTCGTTAATATTTTGGATGGCTACTGCCTGACTAACTTGTGCATCAAAATGTCTACTTAATTGACACACCAAATCTACTTCATTAATTTTAGGTTGTAAATATTTTAAAACTGAGTGTCTTCTCATGACGTAAGACTCTCGTGATTCAATACTATTATTATTATATCTACCAAATAATAATTCATTTCTTACTCTATTTTGTTTCGTTGTCCCCCAAAATTGGCTCGTAAACCTGGCCTCGAACTCCTCCATTGTCTTCACCTCATCACACACCATATCCCACCATGTCATCGCATCGTCTTTGAGACAGTTCCCTATCTTTTGTAACTTCTTATGGTCCCCCGGCACATCCTCCAAACTTTCTTTCATCTTCTTGAGGAAACACATTGGGTTAATATTCGCCATGCCATAATAATAAATAAAATATAAAATATAAAATAATAAATAAAATTTCGGTAGCACCTCATTTTGAATTGGAACAGGGATGAAAGCAGGCACACTCGCTTCGTTTTTCTCTGTTCTTACTTGATCGATTTGTTTCTGCATATAGGCCATCTTCTGATCTTGCCATTCCCTCTTCTCTTTTTCTTCTAAAAACTGATTTAAACCAACCATCTTTTGTTGCATGCTTTGTTCATTTATTAATGGAAATGAATCTTCTATTATTTCTTTCTCTGCTTCTCTACTATTATTTAATGCCAAGATTTGGTCCATTTTGTTCATTATTTCTTCCATTTTTCTTTCCATTTTTCTATCCCTATCCTCTTGTCTTTGTTTCATATTTTCCACATCCTTATGGTTTTGTTGCATCCATTCCATCATCATGTCCAGAATCTTACCCCTGCTACTACTGTCGTGCCCCACTTCATGTATGGTTTGATTTATATTTAAATTGCATATTCCTGCCCTTGTTTCTTCTAATGAATCTTGACTACCATTAATTTGCGTTGGCTGTCTCCATTCTCCTACATTCGAAATGCCATCCATATTTGTAATAAGTGCTTTTATTTCTTTGTTTATAAATTATTTGCCTCTTCTTCTTTCACCCTCGCGTTGGTTCACCAAAATGGACTTTTGGCTCTTCTATATTCGCACCACGTTGGACTGCGCCATAAATGTGCTATGTATTGTGGTATCGATTAAAGATTTGAATTGGCCCACAATACACAACAGCTTGCTCGGTTTAACTCAAGTCGGTTCAGCCTACCTGGAGCTCTTGTATCTTCAGGTTACCCACGAAGGAGTATGTGTTAAATAAAGAGGTATTAGAAATAATAATCACATTAACAACACAACATTTAATCAAGAAATAAAAATAAAAAAAAACTCTCTTAACAAAGTATTAAGAGTGTCTTATGCAACACAAATGCAATAGATTGAGGAAAACTTGTATGAATATTTACTCGCATACAAGAAAAAAACCTCAATTGACAGCGAATAAACCTAAACTAATTAAATAGTTAGAAAAACTTTCAAATTTAATTAATTACGTTACCCCGAAACCTCAAACGTCAGACAGAAAAATAACTGTCAGCGCGCAACTCAAATGACCAGATCATGCGCTGAATAACATGATCAACTTTCCCTCCAAGAACCCTGACCTTCATACAACTACAACTAGCAAAAAAAAACTGAAAGTTGAAAATTTTCCTTGCTATTTTGACTATGAATATATATTAAATAAAAATTAATGAATTTACGAGCTCATATCATATACAAATATCTTTAAGAAATAAATATAAATATAAATATACTTGCAAATGCACACGTACATTAATTAATGTGGTCGTCGTACATCACTCAAAAAAAATATACTTAAAGAGAGATTTCAGATAGATCGCATAAAATCAAAATTTACAAGTATCCAAAACTCGTAATAAATTGAAAATTACAGTAAACACATCAAAGATCACAACTAAAAACACAAACCGAAATTAACTCTAATACTTTGAATAAAGAGGAGGTCCTTATTCAAAAAAATTAACTCGACCTATCTATCTAAAGGATGAGAAATCTCTGAATCTCCTTCTCGGAAATGAAATATCTCCATTCATAAAATATAAATCAAAAGACCGACTACGGTGGATCTGCAACCGGCAACGGTCGAACTGCCCGGTTCAAGACAATGTTCGGGCAACCTACAGTCGTGGACAAAAATACACATTATAATCAAATTTTAAATTAAATATAAAAAATCTCTAATTATTATCCTGGAATGAAATGTACATAATTATTAATAGTCTTTTAATGTTTCTTTAATTTTTCTTCGGGGAAAAATCCATGACAATATGATTATTCCAGAACGCATTCACGCATATGGCGGGTGGTGTCATTGCATGACACACATTATAATATTATTATTAATATTAATTCTTTATTTTTAAATGATAATTGTTCGAGACTGTCGGGATGATGAAATATCTATATAAGAGGTACCTATACGATTTCAAAGTAAATAAGAATCCGAAACGTTTTTGATATTTCAAAACAAATAGCCAGAATCCTAAAATTAAACTGAAGTTACTTCAAAATAAAATTTTAAATGTTCAAATCATAGATTGCAAATGTAAGAAATAGATTAATTTTTGAAAGTAAATTAAACACATGCTTCTAAAGTCGAATAATACTATGTATAACAACATATTAAAAACATTAAAAAGGAAACTGTTTTAGAATGTAAGTACGAGATATTAAATGAAATAATGTATCAGAAATAGCAAAGGACAAATAAAATTCATAATAAATTAGAAAAAACAGTATATTCTATAGCACAATTTAGACAATAAAGTAAGCTAAGATCTGCATTGGTTCTCCTTAACTAGCAATTAAGTTATTGCGCGTTTCCATTTATATTTCTGTTATAGTCAGAAAATCTTGTAAGAATGCATACGTATTTTAACGGGCACCTTCTTTTCAGTATTTTCGAGCCTAGTATAACTAGCAGTAAGTTATACTGGGTGCAGTGATAGTATTTAAGTATTAAATAGTCATGTTGAGGAGTGGATTTAATAAATAATTTAAGTATTGTGTATTTGCACGCGTATAATCAACGTGATTATTTCGGATCATTTGAAGATCCACATAACACCCACAATTTTTATATTGCCTATGACACGTATCCTTACGGCACCTGGAAAAATTAAGTTCTATTTTTCATTCCCTTCGATTTTAATTTTGAACACACGGTCTTGTCCATATTCAGCAAAAGTCTAGCATCACAGAAGATCTTCAGAAGGTGATGTATCTTAAGGAAAAATAATCTTCAATATCGGTAACGTGTCTTCCGCAAAGATACACATCATTTATACATATCGAAATAGCATTGGCCCAAAATTTTTACACATTATTACATTATTATAAGCACTTGACGTTACACTATTCGTTATAACATTAATTGCTTGGTTAGATAATGCAGTTAAGACGTTATTTTTAGGAATCATTCATATCTTTTATTGAATTAATTTTATAAAAATACAACCCAATGGTTATTTATCTCAACACAATTATATAACGCTTGTAAATAATTTAGTAAAACAGTAAACGTTGGCATTAATGCCAGACTTTGTATAAAATATTCCAGGATACATTCACAACGAAAAATGAAAAAAAAAATGTGAATGTTTTATCTCAGAAGCACATTAATCACTGGTAGTAATATCAATGTTGAAATAATTGAATAATTCCCGCGTAAGGGTAGTAGTAGTAAAATGTCTCTGGGGTAATTTGGTTCGGATACCAGAAATCTAATTTAAAATTAATTATAAATTCTCCTGGCCGTGGTAAATGCTAAAATACGATTATAAAGTTATTTACGCCTACAAAATTTTTACGTGTTACAGTTACTAAGCTTCAGAGAGTGCGTCTGCATGAGTAGCTACATCAATTTATTCGACCTACAAGAGTTATTTAAAATTATGTACTTTAGAAAGAAATATGAAATATTCGTAACGACTTCGTGAATTTAAAATAAAAATGTCTTTTTCTATATTAATCTTTCCTAAATTAAAGCTTTGTCTTATTAAATGTAAACTCCATTACTTCTCAAGATACTCTATCACGCTTGCTCTTCTTTAGGAAAACTTAAGGAAGAGTCTTTTAAATTTTATGCAACCATTCTCCCATTACTTAGAAAATAGAATACAGTGTCTTCTTATTGGTGTATTAATTGTAACACATGGATGTTGTTGCTGAATATCAACTTCTTGAAGAAAGGATGTTAACCGTTACGTAAAACATTGTTAGCAATTGAGAGCGATATTTTGAGAAAAATATGTTGTATTTTAAGGGAGTAGTTTCACTTGCCACAATATTACACATATATATGAACAGTTGCGCTTGTCGAATTTTTCTCCCTAAGTAACAGCGGAATTATTTGAAGTTACTTTGTATTATAAATTAGGTTGAGTTCATGTTAATAACTTGGTTGGGCTTTAAAAAAATGTTACAGTTTGCGTCTACTGAAAGTTATTTGTAGTCGAGACATAATGACTCTATACTATTCAAACTTTCAAAAAAGGTATATAACCCCTTGCCACAAATATTAATCGTATCATAAATACGTATTTCGACAACTAAGTTGTCATCATCAGTAGGTAAAACCACTAATCAAGGTGTCGCACATGGGGCACAGTGAAGCTAGCACAACTGTTTACGCAACAACTTTACACGGCGTCCACGTATACACTAACTTAAACATGCAAATATATCGAACGAAAAGATCGACAAAAAATTACCAAAAAATTAAGGAAACGACACCCACATGTGTTTATACTCCAATTTGAAACGTCCAAGACCTTTTTATTTACGGTTCTATGAATGAAAAGAGACAGGTGAAGGGGATCGGTCCTTTATCTCCGTCCATAGAATTTTGTTTGTTTTTAGCGATATGAATACTTTCGTAGGCGTCAAGATCGCGGGGGTTATTAATGGCTTTGACAAGTTTTAACCCTTTAATCGACACATTATGCAGTGTACTTAAAGAATGGTTGGCAACGTTAGATTTATCTTGTCTATTGTATTTAATATGTGATATGTGGTCTTTAAGCCAGGTTATTATTGTTCGTTTTGTTTGGTCTATATATTTCAAATTACAATCATCGCAATTAATTTCGTATATACCTGATTTCGAATTAAAATTAACTTTATCTTTGGTATTCCCTAGGAGACTTTTGATAGTATTTTCGGACCGAAAGGCAACTTGGAGACCTCGTTCTTTCACAACTTTATTAATGTTTTTCGTGATGGGGTGGTATGGTAAACACATGTACTTTTTCTCCTGGTTACTTTGAGATATCAAACTTGTGGATTCGCGTATTGTATTTTTTAGTTTAGTTTTTCTAATTAATTTATTGATTATTTCTATGTCAAAGCCATTATATTTCGCGATATTTTTAATGAAATCCAGTTCTATTTTATATCTCTTTTGTTAACGGAAAATTTAGTAACCGATTGACTAAGAAATTAAAAGAAGCTGTCTTGTGTTGAAAACTATGATTTGAATCCGCGATGATGAATCTATTAACATTGGTTTCTTTCCGGAAAATGTCGATTTCTATTTTATGTTTATTCCTAATCAGTAAAGTATCTAAAAATGGTATCCTGCCATTGTGTTCCTTTTCCACCGTAAATTTAATCGTCGGAAATTTCAAATTTAACTGATTAACGAACATGTCTAATTCGCATTTCCGTGTATCAAAAATCGCGAAAATGTCATCTACGTACCTGATCCAGACTCTCGGGAAATAATTAGCGTTATTTTTAAATTCTACTTCAAATTGACTCATGAATAAATTGGCTATAGAAGGAGATAGGCAGTTTCATAGCCAATTTAGTTTGCTGGACTGTAGACTTGGGTTCGAGACCCAACATAGACAATATTTTTCAATTAAAAAATTTCGTATGATTTGATTTGTAATTTGTAGACAGCAATGTTTACGTCCCCCCTTACTTTGCAATTACATACATACTAACTTGATATTTGTAAATATTACATATAAAAGCCGAAAAACTCCAAAAACTCCCCGGCTTTCGGTATTCGCCTAAAATGAGAAGCAAAAGTAGGAAAACCTACTCGGACAGCCTAGTCCCGAATCGAAACTTGGGCTGCCAGCATGATAAGCCAGTGTGGAGATATTTAAGTAACATTATATATATTTATATAAAAATTGTATATATTACTAGCTTATATCACTAGCTTAACTGACGACGCTTAATAGTAATAGCAGAAACATATGTCTTAAGCAGAAGTAAAAAGCTGGAAAATACGAGGTGTGTTGTCCATGTTTACAGTTACAGATGTGTATTTTTTACATGTCTGTTTCATTTGTAACAAATGCGTAATACGTGCTTAACGTATTGATATACTTAAACCTTTTTTGTAAATTGTATATATTCCTGATGATAAATTGCAGATCGTTACATTATTATTACTATAACTTAATAATGTAACGATCTGCAACCCTACCATATTACTACCCCAAGGGCCTGGCTTGCAGGGCTAGCTACGGGGACTACTATTATTATTATACTTCTTTCTTTGGAAACATAGAGCTAATAATAATGTATAGGGTGTCATTGAAATAAAAAGACAACATATGAAAAATGGAAAGATGTAATTATATGGAATATAAGTTCAAAATATTTTCCAAAAATTCCCTTTCATAAATGACAAAAATATTTAAAAAAATTTTGTAACGCCACTGTGCGATCATAAAAAGTATCAGAGACCATATATTAAAGTTGACCAATAATAACAAAACAATAGTTTTGTTATCGTCCATCTTATCCAGCTGTTACGTATGTAAACATACTCTAGCGTACGTCTGTCTGAGGTATTTATTATTTATACACGTTCTGAATATTTGGAATTCATAGGCGTCACGTAGTACAATTTTTGGGCTGTCTTTAATTTCGAAGTTTGTGTCGTAATTGAGTCACAATATTTTGGATTTATATTCTACATAATTACATCTTTCCATTTATCATATGTTACCTTTTTATTTCAAGGACATCTGTATAGTCCCATTAATAATTTTCTAATGAAGAATATGGTAAGTTTGCCAAATAAATTGATTAGAATTTCTATTACAAACTCGAAATATTCTATTATCTCTCTAAGAGTCATTTCTTAAATTGTAAGGGTATAAAACAAGATATTTGTGAAAATTTAAAATTATTTTACACACATTAACTTTAGGGCATTTTGTTTTACTAGAATATTCATTTAAACTTCACCCAAACTTACACGTGTATATGAGCATACCCTAGATATTTAAACGATTTATCATGTGGGTCAATTCATTTTTAAAACCACTAGCGTCAGATACATCATAAACCAAAACATTCTGTATCGACCACGAAGTTGAATATTTCACGTTCGCCATTGAATGTGTTGTTTTCTGAGAAATTTTTACTTGTAGTAGTTTAACGTTAAGAATAACATTTTTTCCAACAATAGAAATTTTGAATTGCATTAAATAAAAGTATGATGGATGATTTTAAAAATTAATATAAGTTTGACATGATAAATGTAATTGGAGCCGAATGAACGTATTTGTCACGAATTAATTTCATCCGTAACAAAAGAAAAATATAAAACAAGCTATCTTATTGTTAGTTGCGCTAGCGTTTAGTTTTTTTAAATATTTTTATGAAAGTTTAATATGACATTCCATAAATCACCGTTTCGCAGAAAAATTCTGGTGAGATTTATAACTCGGCCAAGCTCCATTAATTCCAGTTTCGTTTCATTGCTACAATATAAAAATAATCCGAACTTCGACGATTACAGTAGATGATACATGAATCTGTTTTCCAACACATTTATTATATAAAATATTTATATAGCGCTTCTCTTGAATTAATGGTATGTCGAAAATTAAATTGGAAAAATGGCAAGGTCTAAGGCCAAAGTTAAACTAGGCAAAAGTTTAACTTTAATTTAGATGTAAAAAAGGGCTCATAATAGAACAGAAATACCGGAATTTTACTAAAGTAATGTTACCAATATCCCACTAAACCATTCTTTATAAAAAAAAAATATTTCTAACAGGACCGACAGTAAGAAAGGATAGGGGATTTAATTGGTGTGAAATTAGCAACCACTTTCTACCGGACTGAATTAATATTGCCGTACATAAATTATTAGCCATATACAAATTTAGACAAAATATAACCCGAAATATCGCAATTTTTTAGTAGAGAGTCTAATACATTCCAAGGATGCAGTAGCCTATATTGCCCATAATAATAAAGCAAGAGAAAATATTTAGACACGTTTATATTTGTAGAAAGTATAATTTAGGATACCGTAATTGTTATGTGAAAATGTGGAGTTCCTTATAAGCTGTCTAAGGGCGCAACAGCTGCGCTTTAATAACACAAAAATAAATCAAATCAGTATATATAAATATGGAAATATTTAGCCGCATTCATATTTGGAGAAGATCTAGTTTAGGATTTCGTAAATGTTGTGTAGAAAGGGGAATTTCTTGCAAGCCGTCTAAAAGTCACCTCTTAATAACATTCGTCAACAAATATTCATTTTTTAATTATATTATTCTTTAGAAACTATGTACAATTTTCGTTCCTTTTATAGTTCTAACAATCGTAATAACAATAAAGTTATTCTGGAACATCAAGCTTTGGAAAAAATAATATTATAAAGTAAATAAAATAATATTAATTAGGTATGTACATTATATGCAGCTGTATGGTATCGTCGTGTTTAAAATGTTTGTCTTTTTACTTTTATTTTATACTGTTCTTCGGAACTTTTTGATATCAATATCCAACAATTATCAGCAAGCATTTCACTATTCCACTTGCCCTGATAATGTCTTTCGGTAACAGAAATATCTTGACGAATCCTTTCGCCGTGTTCATCACTCACGTCGCCGAGGTTCGGGGTAAAGAAATCCAGATGCAAGTGCAAAAAAATGTATTTTAAAACCTTCCATCGATCACAATATGGTTTTGTCGCAATGTACCATAATGGTACACATTTGGTGACTTGTAATAACAGCGAAAGTATTGGAGTTTTCGTATAATATTTAGTTTTAATAGCCTATTTACCCTCCTTTAGAATGTCACTGATTATTTCATTATTTTTCTGTAATCATATTAGGGTCTCTAAAAAACTAATCGAATTATAGAAAAAATTAGTGACGGCAGCGGTCGCAGTGTATCAGTTTGATACATGGCTCCAAATGTCACTGACATGAAGTACGATGTGTCTTTTTAGTAGCCGTTCATTTCATTTTTCTTTCAAAATTTATTTTTAGAATACGTACATAATCAAATATGAATGTATGAATAAACTTATACTAATAATCTTCTACGTCTTTAGGATCATTCAAATTATAATAATTGCACTTCAGATCCATTAGGTACACTAAAACATAAGAAAAAATAAATAATGTACATTATAAGCTACATAAAAAGATAAACTCAATAAAGTACAATAATTGCAAATACACTAACACTTTCGATCGCAAGGTATCAGTTTGACACAAAATGCTCACTGCTTAACACACCGTAAGAATAACGAGAACTAACGCTCACTGGAATGTAGCTAGAAGGAAGTCAGAAAGGTACTTTGTAAGCGGAATATCTTTACTTTTGTGCTAAACAACAGCGACGAAAAAACATTTCCTTGTATCATTTTGATATTCATGGGTTAGGGCTCATGTTAGAGCCCAATTTATGGTAGCGTCTAAAAAGTTTCTTAACAGGTGCTATATAATTGTCGGATTTTCTGTTTCCTATAAAACAGTGGGTCATAATTTTAAAAGCATTCCAAGCAACGCGCTTCAAGTCACTTAAGGTTTCTCTTTTTTTATGTTGTTGTGGAAGCTTAATTTGGGGTACTACAGAAATTCTCTCTTTAAATTTTGCATCTGAGATTTTGGGAAATTTTTGTTTAAGGTATTGGAATCCATGGCCATGTTCATCCATTGGTTTCTTCGAATTTTTCATTAAACCTGATTGTGTAATGGCGGTAGAAGTATTTTATCACGTTCAAATAGTGACTTATAAAGTGTATTCTTTTCACCAGGAATATACTGAGCCCAATCATTAAGAGTGTAGTGGGAATTTTTTGTTCGACCGTCCATCACTCACAAAAAAAAAACAGAAATTCTTTGTATCCCTTAGTTGTAAACCGAGTAGAATTGCTACAACTTTGAGGTCTGCGCTGATATACCATTTGTACATTTTCTAATTAATTTTATCTAGAAGAAAAGTCATATTTTCATACGTTCCCTTTAAGTGGATTGCGTGGCGAACGGGGATGGATGGAAATACGTTTCCTATGTGAAGAAGGACAGCTTTCAAATACAATTTCGAAGCTTCGATAAAAAAATGCTATTCTTCGAGATGATGTTGGTGTTCTAATACCAACATCAAATCGTCGGCATTATTGCAGTATGGAAGACCTTCGTCGGTTGAAAACTACTGTGATAGTACCTTCTGACGATTACCATATACCGAAATAAGTGTGCCTGGAAGTGTAAAATCCCGCTTATGCTGCTGGGTAGTGAATTATCTATAATAGAAACTGTTTGGATTATTTATACAGGTATGCGACTGAATCAAAAGAGCCGTGTCTAGCTCTTTATATACCCACATAGCTACCAATTCTAAATTTGATTGGTTCCAGAGCAAAAATGGGCGGGGTTTAAATGCTCTGACGTAGGAAAGATGCCAGTTGTTAAGTTTCCCGCTTACAAAAGATAGATATGAAAAATAACTTGGATTAATCAGAAGCATCGCTACATACAATAGTTTCGATTCGAAAATAATAACCAACCTAATGGAGAAACATAGGCTTAGGAAACTTATTTATGATACCACGAGCATACTACCTCAAAAAGACCTAGGTGAGAAATTTGTTTGCTTACCGTACCATTCAGCCTCTTGAAATCTGAACGCTATCTTCAAAAACCATTCTCTTCGAATAGCGTTTAAATCATGTAACTCATTAAAATAACTTTTAGGTAACATCAAGGACAAAATTGAACATAAATCGGGTATATATGAAATTAATTGTAACGATTGCAGCCAAAAATATGTCGGCCAAACTAGACGATCTATTTCAACTCGTTACAAGGAACATATTTCCCATTTTAGATTCAACAGACCCGAAAAATCTAGCGTTGCCCGACATATTTGGGACACAGGTCATTCTGTGCCGGCAAATAACCTTAGGTTGATTAAAACTGTTAATAATTATAGAGAATTAGATAGTTTTGAAAGTATTTATATATATAGAAATAAGAATAAATTAATGAATTCTGACAATGGACCAATCCCTCAGTCCAGTTTGTATGCCTTATTGTGACAATAGCATTATTTTTACGTTTCATGTATTCACGCTTCACGGTTCCCTAAATTTCACGCTAGGTTTAAGCAGTATATAAGTGTTATTTCGATGTTAGGAATTTAGTGTTATCCCACTGGCAATTTGGTGAAGAGCCAAAAACGCTACGTTTAACACCCTTTTTTTCAGTTTTAAGGTTATTCTACTGAAGATGGCAACTTAGTTGCCGAAATACGTATATAGTATTTATTGTTATATATTGTGGTTAGGGTGTTTTTCTTATTTCTGTTTCAGTATTAGGAAGTATTTTGCCACATATATATTTGAAGAAAATATAATAATAATAACCATATGATGTACACCAACACCGCAACATGACGGCGTATTATAAAGCTCATACCCACAGATATTATGTGGATAGAGTAAATTGTTTGCCTGTTACAGGCTAAGAAGTGGGAGATAACCTGACGCCATAATAATAATAATAATTCATGCCTTAGTATGCCCCATGAGTTATTACTACGCCCGCGCTAGTGGAGCGACTTAAAATAGTCAGCTGTCGAAATTTACCTTGAGCAAGAAGGAAAACCATGAAAACCTTTTCGGATGCCCAAGCCACGGATCCGATCCCGGAACCCTCGGCATAATAAGTCAGTGTGTTACCATTAGGCTATCAGCCAGGGTTGAGAATATCGCAGATGTTGTGTAGAAAGAGCAATTTATTGCAACCCGTCCAACAGCCACCCCTTCATAATTAAGAACTTCGTAATTACTTTTAGGAAATATTTAGCCGCATTCATATTCAGAGAAACTATGGTTTGGAATATTGTAAATACTGTTTAAAAGGTGCAATTCCTTGCAAGCAGTCTAAGAGTGCAGCAGACACTCAATTATAATTAAGGTCATCGAAATTATTATTTGAAAATAAATTTAGCCGTATTTGTAGAAAATATAGTTGCGGATATCGCAAATGGGTGGTAAGAGCATTTCCTTGCAAGCCGTTTAAGAGTGCGGCAGCCATCACTTAATAATAAAGAAAATCGAAAGTGGTGTTAGTAAATGTTTAATCGCATTCATATTTGGAGAAAATATAGTACAATATATCACAAATATTGTGTAGAAATCGCAATTCATTGCAAGCTATCTAAGGATGCACTTTAGTAATAAAAAATGAAATCAGTATTAGAATAGTATATTAAAAAACAAGTTTCATAAGGCACCATTTTGCCGCACGAGATCAGTTTAGAAAACGAGCCGCGATAGCGGCGAGTTTTCTAAAGAGTTTTCTAAATAATATAAAATATTATTAAAAATCTGGTGTGAAGAACACAAATGCAGGTTCACTATTAATATTTTCTGTGAACGTGTCCGAATATATCCTATCCCCAGAGACGTAGATACGTATTTCGCTTTTCTACAAGCTCATCGGTACGCCCCTGCTGGAGAAAGGATATTTCCAAACACATTCACAGAAAAGAACCACCTCGCCCTATCACCGTAATTATCCAGACCGAGCGCAGAAGTAAATTCGGCGCTACCTGTTGTCAGACAGCCGAAGTACCTCGCATACCGTCCACATAATTAATGTGAAGTAACGACGCCCTTCCAAAGAGGTTAGCACAGCCAACTCTCTAGAAAACTGCATTTTGTTTGTGCCTTCACTCATACTACGGGCGTCGTTACTTCACATTAATTATGTGGACGGTATGCGAGGTACTTCGGCTGTCTGACAACAGGTAGCGCCGAATTTACTTCTGCGCTCGGTCTGGATAATTACGGTGATAGGGCGAGGTGGTTCTTTTCTGTGAATGTGTCTGGAAATATCCTTTCTCCAGCAGGGGCGTACCGATGAGCTTGTAGAAAAGCGAAATACGTATCTACGTCTCTGGGGATAGGATATATTCGGACACGTTCACAGAAAATATTAATAGTGAACCTGCATTTGTGTTCTTCACACCAGATTTTTAAAAATATTTTATATTATTAAAAATACCTTTGTATTATACAAAACTGGTGGGGTTTACCTACTCATGTATGTTTCAATTATTCTGATACATTACACATGCGGTTAAGCCGTAGTATGAGTGAAGGCACAAACAAAATGCAGTTTTCTGGAGAGTTGGCTGTGCTAACCTCTTTGGAAGGGCGTCGTTACTTCACATTAATTATGTGGACGGTATGCGAGGTACTTCGGCTGTCTGACAACAGGTAGCGCCGAATTTACTTCTGCGCTCGGTCTGGATAATTACGGTGATAGGGCGAGGTGGTTCTTTTCTGTGAATGTGTCTGGAAATATCCTTTCTCCAGCAGGGGCGTACCGATGAGCTTGTAGAAAAGCGAAATACGTATCTACGTCTCTGGGGATAGGATATATTCGGACACGTTCACAGAAAATATTAATAGTGAACCTGCATTTGTGTTCTTCACACCAGATTTTTAATAATATTTTATATTATTAAAAATACTTTGTATTATACAAAACTGGTGGGGTTTACCTACTCATGTATGTTTCAATTATTCTGATGAGTTAAAATACTACTAACCGAAACAAAGCAAGATCAGTATTAGAGATAATTCGTATTAAAGAACATGAAGAAAACGTTGTTAATGACCGTCATGAAATTTCAAATCTGTAAAATTATATCTCCCAATGATCTAAAAATATCCGTAATATAAATAACTTAAAAATTCAAATCCAATAACACTTAAATTTTTAAAACTCACCCTCACCAAGCCGAAAGTATCAAATTACAGGCAAGGACAAAACACAGAAATTTAAAATATATACGTACTTTAGGCCTACTAAAATTTAGTCTACTTCCATATGTTGAATGTAGAATGTGCCATTTTTATATTTTAAGTAAAATGCTAAAAAAAGGCATACAAATTGTTAGTACCATAAATATATATAAATTTACATTTCACAAAGAACAATAGTTATTATATTATTATTAGTTTAAATTTATCTTTGCAGGAACACACATAGTATTGTAATTAAATTTATTTTGATGAAGATAAAATTAACCGAAACGTTAAAATGGGCATTTTTATTTAATGAATAGGTTATGATGTCGAATTCCAAGAAATAATTTATAATTAAGAGAACGGCTAAGAACAGTAGAATATATATATATATATATATATATATATATATATGTATATATATATATATATATATAACAATTGATAAATTATTGGAGTTTTTCGGCTTTTATATGAAATATTTACAAATATCAAATTATAATGTATGTAATTGCAGAGTAAGTGGGGATGTAAACATTGCTGTCTACAAATTAAAAAGCAAATCATACGAAAATTTTCAAATAAAAAAATTTCGTATGATTTGCTTTGTAATTTGTAGACAGCAATGTTTACATCCCCACTTACTCTGCAATTACATACATTCTAATTTGATATTTGTAAATATTTCATATAAAAGCCGTATATATAATATACAATAATAATTATTTCGTAATCTTTGTATGTTATGGTAGATTAAATCAGTTGGTGATTTAACGTTTGGTTTTACTCAAAAATGCATATTTGAGTAAAACCAGACCTTAAATCGCCAACTGATTGAATCTACTATATATATATATATATATATATATATATATATATATATATATATATATATATATATATAGTAAACCTAATCAGTAGGCGATTAAAGGTCTGTATATTACTTCAAAATATATGTATTTAAAAAACTCTACATGTTTTTTTCACAAAGAACATGTAGAGTTTTTTAAATACATATATTTTGAAGTAATATACAGACCTTTAATCGCCTACTGATTAGGTTTACCATATCATACCAAGGTCACGAAGTTATTATATATATATATATATATATATATATATATATATATATAAATATTTATATATATATATAACAAGTGTTCATTTGAAAAGTCAATCTAGGTTACTTTGACATTTTGATAGAATAAGACGCAAATATATTATTATGTGTTTGTATGTATGAAACTGTCAAAATATACGACTTCGTAGGTTAAGTAGTAAATTTTAATTTACGACATACTTCAAAATGTTCTCAGTAAATCACATGCTACTAGATTGACTTTTCAAATGAGCACACGTTATATGTGAAGATAATTATCTTGTGACCTTTGTATGTTATGGTAAATTCAGTTCGTTGGCGATTTAAGGTCTGGTTTTACTTGCAAATGCATGTATTTAAAACAATCCTACATAAGTATGACATTAATATACCGTCATTTATATTTTATATTCCTTGAAAAAGGCATCATTTGCCGAAATATGTAGGATTGTTTTAAATATATACTTTTTGAAGTAAAACCTTAAATCCTTAAATCGCCAACGAATTACTACGAATACTATATATATATATATATATATATATATATATATATATATAAGTATATATGTGTATGTGTGTATATATATTCAAATCTAGCAATAGCGGAACATTGTCGGGTTCAACTAGTACTGTATAAAAGGTAATAAAAATTGATTTATTTCATATATTTTCAGTCAATTATAAAATACTCGCACTATGTACTAATATGGTAGCCTTAGATATCCTCTATTTACATTACGAGTTGACTCCGCTTCGCTACTGCCAAGCTTAAATTCATATCGCATTATTTCGTTGATACTCATCTTACATCAACTGGAAAGTAAAGTAAATATTTGAACGAAGTAGGTGTTAAGCTCTTATTTACTTACTTAATCTTGTGCCTTTTATCATTAGATGTAAGGCGAGTAGAGTTGAATATATTTCTGTAGTTTACATTTCTTTTTCCACGCTTTTCTATACTGAGTAACTCATTTAATTCTCTTAGTTTCATTGTATTTGTTTTTGTATCTTTCGTTCCCATATTTTTATATGGATCTTCTATATTTATTCTTACTGGAATTTTAATTGTCTTTCTATTATTTTTTGGCTTAGGGTATTCTATCTATAGATTTGGTCTCCATGTATCATTCAAAAGAAAGACGACCCGTCCAAGCAGAATCTATTTAGTACATCGATGGTTATTTATTTAGTTATTTTGTGTGAGAAGTATGATAAAATTCGCTAAAAAAAATTAAAAAAATATACACCAATATCTAAATCTTTCAACCAGTCCAGTATTGTCGGAGTAGTCTTGCTTTGTGGGCGATAGTTTGTTTCAAAATTTCGCAGTCACTGAGGCTAGTAGCTAATAGTTTCCATGTATGCAGTATTGAGTTGCACTTTCCGTGGCCTGTGCGGAACCTATTTAATTGAAACTATTGTCTACGTGCAGAATTACGCCTGGCAAAGGTTTCGAAGGATTATAAATTAAATCTCTATTCCTCAATTCAATTTCTGTTAGAGGAGAACTACCCAGTAAAGTAAATAATTCACATTGATGAGCTGCTGAACTTTCATATACAGCTGGGAACGTTCTCCAAATGATCGTTTAAAGAAAGATAAATGTTTTTGTTAAACATAGCCCATTCATTCATTGCTGCAGCGAGACGTCTTATATCCGGCGGAGCAATGTTAGAGAGAATCGGTAACCAGAGATTAGATATGGATCTAACAATACCGGTGCCGATTCTTATTGTATCGTTGTATATCTACTAGCTTAGTGTGAGAGTTTCGATGTCAGACAAAAGCTAAGTTTTCAGCAGAAGAGTAAGCCAGTTCAATGGCTGATGTTCGTAAGGTTCCCGATTCGGCCCCACGAACTGCTGGCAAGTTTATATAGTATATTATTGCGTGTTTTCACCTTTTATCTAATTTTATAGAAGTACTACTTGAATGTCAGAGACTAGTCTAAGGTTACTCCCAGGTATTTAGGCCGGGAGTTGTTAACTCAACCACCACTAAATTCAACATTCGGCTTTTTGTTGGCTTCTTTATTATACAAGTGAATGGCACAACGTTCGGATTTTGAATGGTTTGATTGTAAGCGCTATTTCTTATTATATTTGTCTAAAGCTTACAGATCTTGAACAAGTTGTAATTCTCCATTACCTAAATTCTTGGTTTGGATGCATAAAGCCTGGTCTTCTGCATATAGAAATATTCGTGATTTTATCGGTTGGAGATCATTGGTGTAAATGCGGAACAATAGAGGAGCCAGAACAGAGCATTGAGCAATACCATTTTTAAAGGTTTTTGCCATTGCTAGTTCTATTGTTTAGACAGACCGCGATTCAGTGACTGCTCAGCATATTCTGGACAAGATTGCTAAGTTTAGCACACGGGTTGGTTTTTATGGAATTTGAAAATCATTCCATTCATTCAGACCGTGTCATAGGTACTGAAGAGGTCGATAAAAGCAGCGGACGTTTCAAGCCCATCTGATAACCTGTTTCAATGTGCGTTGTTAACACCAAGACTTAGCTACATCAGTTCCTTCCTACTCTGAAAGCGGCTAACTCCTTATTAATAATCTGGTGGGTGCTATTCCATTGTAGATAAGCCATTCTGGAAGTTTCTAGCAAACAGATAAGAGACCTGTAGTAAGTAAGAGGTCTGTAGGGACTTACCAGGGTTTAATATTGCTAGAATTTTTGCTTTCCGAAAAATATTAGGGATGTCTCCAAAATTTAAAATAAGAGTTTCTCAACCATTCTCGGGCAGCCATTCCAAGGTTTTTAATTAATTCAGGAAAGACATTGTCAACACCGGGAGCTTTCTTAACCTGAACCGGCCAATGACCGATTAATTTCTTCAGTAGAAGAAGGAGATGATAATTGTGAATTTTGAGGCAGGCTAGAGAAGTCATTCTTGTCGACAGGCATTATTTGAAAGCTTTCGAAGTCTTTCAGCTGTAAGGTTGGGGTCAGTCCATTGGCGAAGTTTGTTTTTTAGTAGGTCCGCCGCACCCAGTTTTCTAAGCAGCGACCAGCTTTTACTACTAGAGTGAATGAAACAACTCATCTTTTAAGCCATTTCTGTCTATTTACTTTTCCGATCCTCATCTAGTTGACTACGAATTTTATCAGCTAGTTCATTGTCGCCACTCGGAATATAGTTTTTAGCACCATCAATCAATACTGTCGAAATTAGGATAGTTTCTAATTGTCGGAGGGAGATTCTGTAAACGCTGATCGACCTCTTGCTTAAAGGCGCTCTAGTTTGCCTTTTGGAAGATCCATCTCTGTATCTGTAGGGATTCAATATATCCGTTCCCACTGTAATAAATGAGATACAATAATGAGTTTTCCATGTTCGCCACAAGTCACAAAAGTATGATCAAAATAAGTATTTGTGTTCAAGTGAACAGAACGAAAAGTCTTATAATCTCTACAATCATACAATAAGTTGTAGTTTATAGCTTCTGTTCGGTTAATAAATTCCACTCTATCGACCTTGTTAATGATGAAATAGGGCAGGTAAGACACGTAGTGGCTATTCTAGTAGAGGAGCTTTATACACTCACCGTTATAAAATAGAACAGAAATATCGTCATATATGAGCTCAAGAAAAGGACGACAAACTAGGTGAGCCCAAATGGAAATACTACTGCATTTCAAGTGTAAGTTTCTGCATTGTGTTTTGTTGGACAAATTAGTAAAAAATCGCAGCGTGGTTATTTTCTTCGACGGTCAAGCAATCTTAAAAGCACTGCATTCGGTACAGGTTAAATCTAGACTTATATGGGATTGTGGCTTCATAGGACTACAAACTTCTTGTAGCGTTGCAAAAACATATATCAAAACGGCCATGCAAAAGTGGGATGAAAATATATTCATGGAATGGTAGAAAAACTTCCCAGGTCAAAGACAGGTAAACCAGTTTATAACAGACCTCCAGAATAGAGAAATATGTTGAGATGGCAATAGGTTTATTAACAGGGCATTGTTAAATCAATAAACTTATGAATAGTATCAGTTTGACAGAAGAAACCGTATATAGACTTTGACAAGCTTAAAAATAATCGTATTATACCAACATGACAAGAATGTAGTTCTTACAAATGTGAGATCAATATCCTATAGCGGAACTATAGCTTGAAGAACATCTCTCGAAGCAGCCATGCTTAATTGAAAGAGCAGGCTTGAGAAAGTATTCTAAAGGACCGCAATAGATATAGAAACTTCACAGTGGAATGGGTTCTGTGGCCACTTCAAATAGTCTTATGCAACGTATTATTCTTGACCTTAACCCTTTCAATTGCGTCTTAAGAACGCTATCTCTATTGCATTTAGGCGTGTTTCATATCTGTGTATTCATATTTTGTTTTTATCCATTGTTGTCTATACACTGACAACAATGGATAAAAACGAAATATGAATACTTTGATCATAAAATACATATAGTTGCTAATCTTATAGACTACAAAGGCCATCTAATACATTCACATTACAAATTTCTTTTTACCACACAAATATTGCATAATATTGCGCATTGTATTTCAAAGAAATTAAACGGTAGCACTTCATAAGTAACCAACTAATATATAATGAGAAAAAGTAGATCACCTAGGTAATCCACGTGGAATTCTGGTGTTTTTTGAACGTTTTTCAATGTATAAAATCATGTCATATATCCTGGGTTCTTTGGCGAATGCAATGTCTATACTTTTTTAGAACTATTGTTATAAAGCCATAAATTTTCAACTATATATCATTTTATTGCTCACGCAGTCGAGGTCCACAAATAAATGTAAATGGAAAAATTAAATGTACTGTAATAGAATTGAAAGAATACAAAAAGATACATTACTATATAAAAAAGAAAGAACAAACCTATTCGCAGGTTATTTCCTTTATTTTGCGACTATATAAATTATTCCGTTCGAATATATAGTAGTGAATAAAGTTAGAGATTGAATTTAACCGACCGATAACACATATTAGTGTTAAGGAAAACTACTCTACCGTTTATTGCTTACAGATCATAAATCAATTGGTACAAAAGTACAAAAGAGTAAGTGCTATACGAATCTAGTTTTCCTATTTATGGATTATATAAACTATTGTGACCCACTAATTATATATATTTATTATAAGCCTTAGAATATTAGAAAACATATAAATCCTGCGCAAAGTTGCTCAAAGAATTGTACAAATATGACGAGGCAACGATAATCTTGATGGAAATAGAACGAAGAGACGTATTTTCCGAATTTATTCTTTATTTATATTAAGAGAATGAGGAAA
This sequence comes from Melolontha melolontha, assembly GCA_935421215.2. Classification (NCBI taxonomy): domain Eukaryota; kingdom Metazoa; phylum Arthropoda; class Insecta; order Coleoptera; family Scarabaeidae; genus Melolontha; species Melolontha melolontha. The sequence continues at coordinate 52,904,998 of OW285243.1, forward strand.
TAAAGCGCAAATAGACCAATTCAGAGAATTATGATTTTATAGGATGTATAATAATGATGCAAAGAATATTTAGTTACGGTTTTATAACGGCAAACTTTGATGTAAAACATAAAATATACACCATTCGACTGTTTCTTTATAAGTAAAGCTGGGAATTATATGCAGACGGAAACTGTATTATATGCGCTAGTATGTTTCCAAAATTCGTTGAAAATATGCAGAACTTTTATATTAAAATATACAAAAATATGTAAAGTTTAAGTGATAGTTACACAACTAAATTATTGTCAAAATATGAAATAATGTCAATATAAATTTAGAGATACCATAAATATGTACCATATCAATATCTTATTCCAAATTTTACAAAGTACATCTAAAATAATAATAATAATAGGTATACTAAACAATGTAACTCTTTGTATTTATATTTGCCTTTTTATAGTATTGTAAACATTTACAATTAAATACTTTTCTAAATTCTCAACTAAAAATGATCTGCGATCCGTCAATAATCGCATGTATGCGCAACGTCAACTTATGTAATTGGCGTATACTTATATTTGCATATAAATGATGAACTCATCTCAATAGTTTCATTGTATAAGAAAATTAATACTGGTAGTATTACAAATTAGGGGGGGGGGTACCTATTACAAACGGTGGTTTTTGGTGTGCTAATAGTAATAAAATTATTTCCTAATAAAACAATTAATTGGTGGTGGTGAAGTTCCTTCAAAGGTCCAGGACGTGCGTGATGATGGTTAATTAAAATAAATATACTACAACTTACTTACTAAATAAAACACATGTTGTCCTTAAAGTTTGTATTTATATTTGCATAAGAAAGAAATGAAATTGGTATATTTAAAAGTAATTAAAACAAAAGTAATATGTACACGAGGCGCGGTAAATAAGTAGATTAAAAAAACACAAAATTATACCGAAAAGAATGTTAAATGGAGTAGTAAATTAAGGGTTAATTAATTACGATGAATATAAAATAATCTCTGTATAGAACAATACAAAGTTACCTTGAGTGGCGGCCACGTGGTCTGAAGATATACTCGGACAAGTATATGTAGAGCGATGTTTGGCCGGAGGAATAAGAAATTAATTAGTTAAATTAATATGGATTCGCTTAAAAGAATAATATATATTGAACATTACAAAATTACCTTTTAATTGCGGTGAGATGCAGGGGCACGTGGAATCATGGCTAGCACTTGAACAGTACCGCGCGTAAGATGTGGATCTTACGATAGTTCTAACGAGAAGGAGGACTGATAGTTTGGTATCGAAAAGAAAAGATCTAGAAAACGGTCTGTTTTATGATCTAAGTCGGAGAGAGGGTCGATATCTTGAATTATAATTAATAAGAAGCGCGACCTGAAGGGTTGATCTGTCAATGGCATCAATATTATTAAAATAATGCTTGTGACGTAAGCTTTCTAATAATATGGAACACCATATATACAAGAAGATGTATAATTAAATTAGACAATTTAAAATTGAAATGTAAAAATAGAAGGAAATTCCACAGTAACGGTTATTTGATCAGGTAGAAGCTAAGGGTCTCGTCGGTCAAGAATATAACAAAGAAATACACTTTCTCTTTGTACGAATATGTACAGTTGTACAAATGTGAAAATGTATTAAGTTAAATATATTTTAAAACGAGGTATTCAAAGAAGAAATAGGATTTAAAAATAGATTAAAAATTTTCTATATGCTAAGCGTAACAGTAGCCGTAACTTTGTGGTAATTCATTTTGAAAATAATAAAATAAAATAAAATAATAACTTTGTTATACCACTTTATAAGTGGTATAACAAAGTTATTGTTTTATTTTATTTTATTAGTTTCATTGTAGTTTCCTTGCAACACACTGGATATTCTACTAAGCTTATTAAAGCCCTCGATTTTCTCTCCATTTGGTTTGATGAAAGATAATTCCTGGCGCATTTGCAGTTTATTTAGTATATCTTTGCAATCTGCAATTGTTAAGGAGTCGTTTGAAAAAGAGAGAATGAAATTCACTTATTTGTTCAAAGGCATCAACGGCATTAAGCCACGTCTTGTTATTATGGGTTGTGGTGGCAGTGTCAGACCAGGTAACTTATCTTTGTATGCTTGAACCCTCAGCGGTACTTTAATAAATACTTTTTTTTGTCAAGTTGATCAATTAATTAATATCTGGAAATGTATAACGTATTTCTTCTGCTACTCTGTTAACACAACGGGCCAAACATACTACGTGCATCACATTCGGGTAAACAATATTCAAATTCTATTCTGACTTTACCATATATGTCGCGCAGCATCCGATAACATCAGTAAAACCTTGTAATATTGGAACGAAACTCGGCAAATAAAACCTCGTTAAACTATCGTTTATAAATCTTATTATAGTTACTTGTTTTCTCTACCAATTCTGTACCAATTAAAAAGAATTGGCCGGTGCAATTTTTGTTTAAAATGGCAATCAATAAGTTGTCAAATATAGCTTCCACAACTCTCTGTTGTCTCATCGACTATGAAATAAATATAATTCTCACCTATTGTTTCCCTAATTTTCACCATAGTTTCCTCAAACAATTATCATTCAAACAATAGATTAATATACTTTTTTTTTGTAGTTGAGAGTCTAGGAACTGACAGTTTCGTATACTTCTCTAAAAACAAATTAAACGTTTAATTATCCAACTTTGAAAGTCGAATGTTTACACATAACATGGCGTTCGACAAGTCATAATGGAAACTATTCTGTTCTATATTTTTACTTGTTGAAATAAACGATTGTTTCAGAGTAGCCTGTAGTGCATTTTTAAATCTTGTGAAATTTCTTTTATGCAAATCAGTTCCTACATGCTGCTTTAATTGAAATTTTTTGTCGCATCCAATCTACGATAATTAAAAATTAATAACAGAATTCAGGATAAAATTTTATCCAGATCGACACATGCGAACATGATTTCGAAAAGAAAGTTTACCGTGTAATTGTTCAAATACCAGTGCATTAGATAAAGGCCGAACGACCATACATAACTCCGAAGAAAGACTTGTGAAGCGATAAGGGATATAAAAAACAGATAAGGCAAAAATATATACTTAAGGATGTAACAGTTTTAATAAAAATAGAATTGAAATACGGAGATGGGACACAAAATCAGACCAGAAGATATAAAACAACCAATTTAATTTAATTTTAATGTATTTCAAGAGCTCATTGTAAGCATTCGTAAAAGTGGATGTGCGTTCTTTGGTGTTGAGATTATTAGTTATTTTTCTGATAGCTAAATTTTTTAAGGTAATTTTACTGAAATAATTATTTTGGCTAATAAGCAATTAACACTATTAAAATGAACATTGTGTTTGTAAGTACTGATGTTTGTAAGTACTTATGTGAGATCCCAAAAAGTGTGTCTTGGGATCTCACATCAGTACATCAGTACGTAAATTTTTCTATTTTTCTGTTTAAACTTTTTAATTTAACACAAGTAACGTCGTCTCCATGCAACAATTTGATGTTTCTTTTTTAAAAAACTATTACAAGATCTTTTCTTAAATCTAAAACCACAATTATCAATGAGAATATTAAAACGATTTTAAAATCACTTGACTTACTTGAAATTGAGTTGTTTTAACAATTTCCACAGTGTTGTCAGTTTTAATGTTGGCAAATTGTTATCCTCATTTACGCGTGTTAAAATTTTATTTAATGTGGGAATTTCATAAAAAAATTAATGGACAATTCTTCTGACTAGATTTCTCATATTATCTTCAATATTATCTCTCCATCACAGCGTTTCTCCTTTTATAAGGCTTTGGTGAGTGGAAAGTGCCTGTGCTGTGCTCTTTTAAAATACCATACACACTTGATTGTGATATCACTGCTGCTTCTGCTGTGTATTTAACAATTCTTGATTTCTGTTCATCTGGCTTGTAACAGTCCTCATTACCCTTTAACATTTGCGTTATATTAATAAAGTCCCGGGCTTCGAGGGATTCGGGGTTGCTGTACAAACGATAACTTTGGTGATAAAATACTTAATGCCGCCGTTATCTTAAATATTGAGACATAGATTGATAGGTTAAAATTGAGTAATTTATTTACTTCAATTACTGCTTAGTTGGGCGCCAAGAGGTTACCCCTATAAGGTATGGTTGAATTTAATAAAATTCCCGGTTAGCTAAATGTTAGCGGAGAGATATAAGAAAAGAAACTAAATGAAAGCGGGTAAGTCGAAATGGACTTACGTCGTTATATCTCAGAGCGTGTAAGAAAACTAGGTGAAAACTTTTTTACTTTAATTATTTCAATCAATTCCTTTTTATTTATATGCTTTTCCAATGAGGTTTATATTGCATGATTTGAAAAGAAACAAAAAGATTACAAAATATACTTATATATTGATAAAGAAAAAGCTTATTAATTTACATATTACTACAAATTTCCTTATGTTTACTACGAAAAGTTTACTAAATACTAACATGCATATGGGGCGAGATACAATAAATTTGACATAGATTTAAACTGTTTCGTCTGATCAGATTAATAACAGTATTAATAAAGACTAACCTTTATATCGCTGCACTAATGGCCATGTCACTTTATAGGTTGTTCGCTGCTTCTGGAGTGACGTACTGTGTTTGCCCTCTTTTGTCACGCCTCAGGGTGCCGGTAATTTCAGATAAAAGCCCTGATGTATTAAGCGTGGAATTCACTTTAAACCAATAACTCCACTTGTGGACAATTGATACTTTTTTCTACACAGTGTACTCTTTGTACTTAAGTACACAGAATGCGGTAGATACTTTCTTTATTTATAATTTTACCGGTCCACACGTTTGACCGCTTCGTGACTTAGAAGCAAGTACTTTTATTACAGTATTCCCTCCAGTATTGGTTCGTTCTAACTACTCTTTTGTTTCGGTGAATCCCCGCTTACTTATAAAATTCTGGATCGTTCCGGTTGCGGGGATGATGTAATGCAGTGACTCTGACGAATCGTATATGTGACACTAGGCTATTTTAATATAATTTATGTTATGTATGGCTAACTATACACATTGAACTCTACAAAAATGATGATTTAACATAAAAGGAACTGACTGAACTACGCATTTGATATTATTGCGAAATGTTTTGCAATAATATTTAATGGCGGGAAAAGCATTATAATTTATACAATGTGACTTTTTATTATAAATAAATTAAATTTTAATATTCTTTAAAATTTTACCGATTGATAGAAATGTCTTTAAATAAGATGAGCGTAATGTGTCCCATTACAGGCTCTTGTAATTTGCGTATTTTATATATATTTAATACGGATTGTTTTTCATTTGCAGAAAAATGCATGCTTTTACGTTTTTTCGGTGGTGATTCTGCCATTTCTAATTAAATTAATTTAAATTAGGCAACGATAATCGATGGCACGCTATGTGCTAGCTACAGCAAGACTAGTTTTGCAATAAAAATATTAAATGCAAATAATTTCAAAATCACGGCAAAATTCCAACTAAACAACGTAGCTGACAGCTGAAAAAGTTAGGATATATCGTTAAATCGCAGAAATTTCAATCGTTTGTAACTGACTTTTTTTAATTTTAGTCAGCCAATCAAAGAGTTAGTATTTGTGATCACGGGCTGATCACGTATTTTTTGCACTTTTTCTGTTAGGCGAATAGAATATAGTACACTTTTATATTGCATTTCTCTGTCTATCTAGTCTTCTCCCAATCTTTGGAATTTACTGCAAGTGAGAATTAATGAATATTAAATCACATTCTTACATGTAAATGTCGACTTATTTAATGTGTTCGAAACTACAGTCCGACAAACTAAGTTTGTACTAGTATGCAGAACACACCCTTTCGCGACAACGAACTTCCTGGTGATTAGGTTAATTAAGAATTAAGAAATACTGAAAAAACAAGTCTATCACCGGTAGGAAACGCACAGACGACGTTTCGTTCTAGTTGGAACTTTTCAATGTACGGCATTCCCTCGATGACGGACATTGCTTTTTCATTTCTATACTTTCTGTATATATAGTTAACATTTGGAATTTACTGCAAGTGAGAATTAATGAATATTAAATCACATTCTTACATGTAAATGTCGACTTATTTAATGTGTTCGAAACTACAGTCCGACAAACTAAGTTTGTACTAGTATGCAGAACACACCCTTTCGCGACAACGAACTTCCTGGTGATTAGGTTAATTAAGAATTAAGAAATACTGAAAAAACAAGTCTATCACCGGTAGGAAACGCACAGACGACGTTTCGTTCTAGTTGGAACTTTTCAATGTACGGCATTCCCTCGATGACGGACATTGCTTTTTCATTTCTATACTTTCTGTATATATAGTTAACATTTGGAATTTACTGCAAGTGAGAATTAATGAATATTAAATCACATTCTTGCATGTAAATGTCGACTTATTTAATGTGTTCGAAACTACAGTCCGACAAACTAAGTTTGTACTAGTATGCAGAACACACCCTTTCGCGACAACGAACTTCCTGGTGATTAGGTTAATTAAGAATTAAGAAATACTGAAAAAACAAGTCTATCACCGGTAGGAAACGCACAGACGACGTTTCGTTCTAGTTGGAACTTTTCAATGTACGGCATTCCCTCGATGACGGACATTGCTTTTTCATTTCTATACTTTCTGTATATATAGTTAACATTTGGAATTTACTGCAAGTGAGAATTAATGAATATTAAATCACATTCTTACATGTAAATGTCGACTTATTTAATGTGTTCGAAACTACAGTCCGACAAACTAAGTTTGTACTAGTATGCAGAACACACCCTTTCGCGACAACGAACTTCCTGGTGATTAGGTTAATTAAGAATTAAGAAATACTGAAAAAACAAGTCTATCACCGGTAGGAAACGCACAGACGACGTTTCGTTCTAGTTGGAACTTTTCAATGTACGGCATTCCCTCGATGACGGACATTGCTTTTTCATTTCTATACTTTCTGTATATATAGTTAACATTTGGAATTTACTGCAAGTGAGAATTAATGAATATTAAATCACATTCTTACATGTAAATGTCGACTTATTTAGTAGTATTAGTATTTTAGTAGTAGTATTAGTATTTAGTAGTAGTATTAGTATTTTCAGTATTTCTTAATTCTTCTCCCAATCTGATTAAATTTATAAAAGATTAATTGAAGATATCACAATATTTGAATTAATAAATCACTGCTTACAGTTTTGGCTCGTCTTATAAGAATATTGTATTTACATTTACTTTGCCGCACTAGTTTCTGTCATAATTAAAAAAATAATGCAATTTGTAATTCCTTAACATCTTACGATTTTTTCGGAAGTAAATTAATTTCTTGCTATTAAATCTATATATCTAGTTAGTAGTTACATAAGTGGTCGTGTTAATTAGGTATGCTAATTGTCAATTGGAACAAGCAGGAATTACTCTAAACACTACAGCTCAAGCATAAATTAGGTATGGACAACGTAATTATTACATATAATTAGATTATATAGTCAGTATTTATTGGTGTTTTCCGGATAATCTTTTTTCTATACGCTATTATTAATATTAAATTTATCTGTTTGAATAGAAGAAATCTTACATAAATATTCCGGAAATTATTAATCGATTTCTACGAAATATACACATATTCCGCAACGGTGACTTTATTAATGATAGCGATAACATAAACGTAAATCGTGCAATATTCGCATGTTAAATCAACCGTATCCGACGCCCCAATAAACACACTCGTGTATGTAAATGATTTGCATATGAGACTGTGAGTATTTCCGTAGTATATATAGTGTGCTAAACATGTTTTTAAAACAATTGTCGGATATCAATAGCTTATTTTTGTACGCTTGAAAAGCGCTTCGTACAAATAGTAGCAGAAGAATATTATTTATAATTACGCACCTTCGAAAAAAAAACAGAGTTATTCAAAAAGAAAAAGGATATTTAAAATTTTTGTTTCAAAAACAAATAACGTGTATTGAATTGAAAAGTTCGTCTAGTTTCAAAGGGAACGTGTTTACTTTCTTTATATGCATAAATAATTTCACGTTGGACACGTACAACTACAAAGAGTAGACATCTCGGAGGGAGCTTTTGCAGATGATGTCGTGATAATAGCTAAAAGTGAAAAATAACTGCAAAAGAACTTATAAATATGGAACACAGAGCTAGAAAAACACAAAATGAGAATAAATAGAAGTAAAACAAAAGTGATGATGATAGGAGATTCGCCAAAAAACATAAATATAGAAATCGACGGGCCAAAAATAGAGCAAGTGAAGACTTTCTAATATCTTGGAGTGCCAATAGATGAAAAGGGAACACAAGAAGTAAAAATCAACCAGAGAGTATATAAAATGTTAAAGCTCTATTATATGATGAATAAGCAATTCATAAACAATCAAGAAATTTCGCGAGACACAAAAATGAAAGTATTTAGAGCCATATTTAGACCTATACTGACATTTGGCTGGGAATCCTGGATTTTAAGCGAGAGGCAAAAAGGCAAGTTACAGGTTGTCCAGATGAAATACCCGAGAAGAGTCTGAGGAGTTACGAAACTAGACAAAATTAGAAACGTGAAAATATGAGAAGAACTAGAAATAGAACCAACACTCAAATTCATAGAAAAGAGACAGCTGGGTTGGTGGAGCTACTTGCAAAGAATGTAAGGAGTAAGATCAGCTAAAAAACAAAAGGAGGAGTATGCCAAAAAAAGCAATGGGATGGAGTAATAGCGAAAATACTGGAGAGAAAGAAAAGAACATGGACAGAAGCAAGACAAAATGGCGGAAGAAAGAAAAGTATGGAAAGAATTTATAGACACCTAGAATAAAAATACAGTTTCGTTCCGACACCATTATATGGTAGAAGGGAATATATATATATATATATATATATATATATATATATATATATATATGGTGAGTCGTGAGGAATCGACCAAACTGTAGGAGTGTATTCTAAAATAATGTAAAAAAACTCAAATGTTGCTATCCGATTTTTATTTGTTTTCGAGTTATAGCGTAATTAAAAATAAACAAAATTTCATACATTGAAGTTTTTGTATTTTATTGGTATTATCGTTCTTTATAATAGATTTTCAAAAATACCGCCATTCATTTCAAAACATTTTTTACATCGTCTACAAAGGGCGCTGGTTGCGTTCCTGATTGCGTCAGGTTGATGTTAGATATTGTCAGCAGCATTCATAATCCGTTGAATTACGAGTGTCCACTTTTACTTGATACACTTCATTTTTTAACCAGCCCCATAAACAATAATCGAGTGGCGTGAGGTCTGGAGACCTAGGCGGCCAACCAATGTGACTACCACGTCAAATCTAACGCCCTGGAAACCTTTCAGCCAAATGTTGCCTGTCTGCACGAGCGTAATGTGCAGGCGCTCCATCGTGCTGGTAGAAGATTTGGATTCTGATGTTTATGGGAACAGCAGTCCGTGCAGTTCATTTAAAAAAAAATGTAAATACGTGTCTCCCGTGAGGCGATTCTCAAAAATGTAAGGACCAATTAAAAAACCATCGATCATACCGCACCACACGTTTACCGAAAATTTATGTTGAAAGTTACTTTCGACTGTTGCGTGTGGATTTTCGTCTGACCATATATGCTGGTTATGACAATTATTAATACCGTCACGGGTGAATGTCGCTTCATCCGTAACAGTATACGCGATACAAAACGAGGATTATCATTTATCCATCGACAAAATTCCATACGTCTACGATTATCATCTCGTTGTAGGTGCTGTACTCTTTGTACATGGTACGGACGTAAGCCATGCTCGTGGAGTGTTGTTATCACCCTTGTTTGTGGAATGCCCAATTGAATACTAATTCTTCGTGAGCTGGTAATTGCGTATTCTTCTACTACATTCAGAATATCTTCTACTTCTTGTAATTTCTGTCGACTGCCTCGTTCAGATATTATGTTTACACTGTGTTTTATCAATACACTAAGTTCCTTTTATCCATATTTACAATAAATTAGGAACTCATTTGCGTTTGAAGCGTATGGAACCATAACTATTTGATGTACCTACTTGAAATTTTATGTGCAACTTTAGTCTAGTTATCAAATGTCGAAAACTGTAATATTGATGGTCTTAGCGCCTTCTATCAATTAGTCACGGGACTATCAAACTGCTCTCGGACAAGGAAGGTAAAAAGAGCATGGCCAGATCCCTATCTTGCAATCTTCGCCAATTGTCACTAGTGCTATGATGTCACAGCGAGACATGAATTGGCGGGGATATATGTATATCCATAATGTATAATAGGTGAATTTATTTCCTCAATATTTTAAAATTTACAATAAATTCAGGGAAACTAAATATAATAACAGAATTAGTAGACTCAAAACTTGTACCTGTGTATAAATTTATAATGAAAATGAGTAGTGAAGTAGTAAAACATTGCGTGCGCTTCCATAAAAACGTTTCTATGAAAACAATACGTTTGCACATTTTTTTATTATTTCAGAATTTAATCTCATTACAAATTTATATGCAGGTTCTAGAGGATATCAGTTTTGAGTCTACTAATGCTGTTATTATATTTCATTTCACTGAATATACTGTAAATTTTAAAATATTGATTACCAAATTTATTCATTTTTACGTATGTTTACATCATCGCCCCAATTTATTCGGTGGCAGAAGAGCTTGTACTTTTTTATGGTGTTGATGTTCGTGATACCTATTCGATATTTAGAGAATTATTATATCTACGTCCCTATTTTAGATCATAAAAACTAATAAAAACTAATAAAGTAAATTTGTATACGCCAAGAAACCGATAGCCATAGCTTTTCCAACATTAAGTTTCCTGTATAGGCTAGTTTTGTATGTTGTGTGTAAGAATGGTAAACTAAAGTATAAAGATACACTTCCAATTTAGCGACAATTTACTTATACAGTAAAACAAAATCACAGCTGTAGGATTCCATCTTGGGTTCAACAATTGTCATATGGAGGATTTATAAAACCGACTGAGCAATGGCAAAGTCATATTAAAAAGTAGAATAAATATTTTGAAATTCATCATGGAGAGTCGTTTCGCAACAATCCTTGAGTTGTAAAAAGTTTGGCTAACAAAATCTTTAAAAGAGAAAATGATCAAAGTTTATATCATGTACTGAAAGATTTTTGCATATATATATATATATATATACATAATTTGCATGAATTTCAGGAATTTGAAGGCCAAACCTGCTAGAACTAACAAACAAAAAAGAAAAATAATGCTGATTCAAGTAAAAATTAAATTAAAAAACAAAACAATAAACTAGTTCAGTGTTTCACAATGGTGTTCCGCTAAAAGTTGCGCACCTTCTCCAGTGCATATTTATTATACCGCATGTGTCAAATATTAGTAGGCATAGGGAATACGTATGAGTACATACGATGTATATGTATATGGAAAAGCCGATCCAATGCCGGCGACGACCGCGACGACCGGCAACGATTGTCTCCGATTGTTTCGCAAATACAAGTTAGCAGTAATCATTTGACCATCGACATAGGTACTTGTAATGCGATCTAAAATAACATTTACGAATTGCAAGGGATTTGCTTTTCTTATTTCTTTCAGTAGATGCAGGAAATTTTTAAGCTGCGGTGCGTCGCATAAACAAAAGCGTAATTCTAATAAAATTAAAGAATAATCCTAATAAAATAAATAAAAAGGGATTCTAAAAATTATAATAAATTATACAAGAGGTTCAAAAGTTTCTCCTTGCACAGGAAGACATTGTCCTAGGCGGTCGTAGAAATTAGCTCTTACATTTGCTAACATGTCGGCAGTTAATGAATTCGCAGCCTCAGTTATTTTTTCTCTCAAGGCAACTAGATTTTCTGCTTTACCAGCTTCATGAGTAAAGACGGCAGACTATGTGCCCACACTGTCAAATTTAATATAATATAATAATTTAATATATATATGTTTATATACTGTTCGACGTTGAGAGATGTTATGTTTGCATAGTTAAAGTGCTCTTTGTATCTGTACAATGGATCTTCAGTATTGGTACAAAGTTGCCCTAATTTTGTAAAATCTACATTTTTTATCTAATACACCTTATGTGTATTATTAAATTTAACAGTGTGGGCACATAGTCTCCCGTCTTTACTCATGAATCATGAGTATAAACAATATTTTTTAGACATCCCCACAAAAAGAAATAATTTGGAGTTAGATCAGGAGATTGCGGGGGCCATTTAATGTTTCCTGTTCCAGTAATAAGACGGTCAGGAAAAGTATTTACTAGAACTTCCTTTACCCTCACTGCATTATGTGCTGGACAGCCATCACGTTGAAACCAAACGATTTCCTGATTTATTCTAATGTTTTGAATGGCGAGAAGTATTTGATTTTTCAGTAATTCGAGATACTTGTCGGCATTTAATATATCATCAATAAAATAGTGGTCTATAGAAAGGTCACCTAAAATACCTGCCCAAACATTTAGTTTTTGAGGATACTGAGTGCGATTTGCAAAATGTCGGTGTTGATTTTCCGAAGTCCAATATCGAAGAACAGAGGGATTGTACTTTCCGTGTAATGGAAAAGTTGATTCATCGGTAAAGAGAATATTTTTAACGAAATTTTTATCTCGATGTATCTTTTCCATAACGTCTTGACAAAACTCCATTCTCCGGAAATTGTCCTCGGGAAATATTTCTTGAGTTTTCGAATATTTGAAACATTTTAAACCATTACGTTTCCAAATACGGGAAATAGTTGTGTTACTTGTACCCAATTCCTCAGCAGCACTTCTAGTGGATCTCGTGTTATTAATTTCCACAATACTACAAATTAGTACATCCCGCCGTTCTCTTTCCTCAATTTTTTGTGGTGATACCTCCCTTGGTTTACATTTCGTACAGTTATTAAGTGTCAAATTTATTTCTAATATTATAAATTGTTTGTCTGCAAGGTACAGAACGGTCTGCAACAATCAGCGCAAACGAATTCATGCACTCCATTGCAGACTTGCCAGTATAAAACCATTTTACTAACTGAAGCTTTTCAGTGGGTGTATAAAGAGCCATTATACAATAATTTTATTGTACGCTTTCAAACTGTAACGGCCGCAGCTAGACTGAATGCAAAATTTCCAGTCAATCGGTATCGGAGACAATCGTCAGTCGTCGCGGTCTTCGCTGGTATTGGACTAGCTTTCTCATGTACGTATACATTGTATGTACTCATACGTTGATTCTCTATGCCTAATGATATTTAACACATACGGTATATAGATACATATTGTTAATCCTCCTGATTTGAAGGACCATGTATATCTTATATCTGGTCAAAGTACCGAATGTTGCGTTGTACTCGATTCTCGAAAGACCATGTATCATTTTGTATAAGCTTATTATTTCTTTTGGTTGGTGGCAGTTATATTGAAAATTGGGATGTTTTCTGAATGCTTTATTTATTTTGCAAAAAATACTTAAACCTAATTTCATAAGATAAATCTCGCACTTAATATTAACTTAACCTTAATTCTTTATTCTTGGATTCTTTCATTATGAAACAGACATATAAATAATTTACACATCTGTAACTGTATCATGGACAATACATCTCGTATTTTCGGCATTAACTTCTGCTTAAGACATATGTTTCTGCCATCTATAGGCGTCGTCAGTTAAGCTAGTGAAGCAATGTATACAAATGATACAAATCTTTATAAATAGATCTGTATCTGTATATAACATTAAGCCGAAATCCCTACTAGATAAAGCAAATTTCATCCTGTAAGGTGAACTTATTTAATAAGTGACATCTGACGGACGAAAGAGACTTTGCCGGAAAAGGGACCTTTCGTTTTGACCAGCTATGCTGATGCAGAAAACGAAACAATACAGGTAGTCCATTAACAAATTATACGTGCAATTAACGTATAGATATATATATACAAAAACCTTTTTGTATATTTACCGCCATCTGGCTAGTTGTTAATGGACTACCTGTATTGTTTCGTTTTCTGTATCAGCATAGCTGGCCATCGAAAGGTCCCTTTTCCGGCAAAGTCTCTTTCGTCCGTCAGATGTCACTTTTTAAATAAGTGCCACCTTACAGGATGAAATTTGCTTTATCTAGTAGGGATTTCGACTTAATGTTATATATAGATACAGATCTATTTATAAAGATTTGTATCATTTGCATACATTGCTTCACTAGCTTAACTGACGACGCCTATAGATGGCAGAAACATATGTCTTAAGCAGAAGTTAATGCCGAAAATATGAGGTGTATTGTCCATGATACAGTTACAGATGTCTAAATTATTTACATGTCTGTTTCATAATGAAACAAAAGCGTTATACGTGCAATTAACGTATAGATATATTTAAAAACCTTTTTGTATATTTACCGCCATCTGGCTAGTTGTTAATGGTCTACCTGTATTGTTTCGTTTTCTGTATCGGCATAGCTGGTCAAAACGAAAGGTCCCTTTTCCGGCAAAGTCTCTTTCGTCCGTCAGATGTCACTTATTAAATAAGTGCCACCTTACAGGATGAAATTTGCTTTATCTAGTAGGGATTTCGGCTTAATGTTATATACAGATACAGATCTATTTACAAAGATTTGTATCATTTGCATACATTGCTTCACTAGCTTAACTGACGACGCCTATAGATGGCAGAAACATATGTCTTAAGCAGAAGTTAATGCCGAAAATACGAGGTTTATTGTTCATGATACAGTTACAGATGTGTAAATTATTTACACGTCTGTTTCATAATGAAACAAAAGCGTTATACGTGCAATTAACGTATAGATATATTTAAAAACCTTTTGTATGTTTGATTCTTGTAGAATATATGTTATCTATGTTTGTTGTGTTACAAGTATGTATAAAATATATAACTACCCCTACCTTAACATAACTAAAATGTGTGAATGTGTTTTACGTCATTGTTGTGGAATTTACCTACATTATTACTTCTTAGAAATTGTATCTACATGCAAACAATACCCAATGTTTCCGATAGTCTTAGATAACTTACTGATAAATAAATATAATAATAAAATAGGATTCCTAATTACGTATTAATAGGGTGTCAAAAATCTTCTTTATGTATTTTCAACTGTACCATGCATCAATAATAGATTTTTATGTTACATGCATATTTGGATATCTTGAGCCTATTATGTATATCAAATTAAATAATTAGGGTCTACGGAAAAGACCGGACACGACAGGTTGATGACACATCGCCTACGAGGGTACTATTGAACATTTATATTTTTGAAGTTTTTAATTTTATTTATATAATTATACTTATAATAATAAAACTGGTATATATACGGCTTCAAAATACGAAATACATTTTTTGTAGTTCAAGTTGAATAAAGGAGTATTAATATTTACTAGCAATACTTCCTCAAGGTTCTCTTCTGTAAAATTTGTTCTCTTTGAATGAAATACATCCTTGTAAATAGAAAACGTCCTTTCTACATCGCAACTGGTTAATTAATTAATTAAATCTGGATTTCTATTAAATCCGAAGTCACTTGGAATACTTTACAAATTATTAATAGTCACATCTAATGTCGTTAATCCATCATTTAATTTGAGATTTTGATTTTCTAAATAAGTGATTAGTTTTGGCAAATTTCCAAAGTGTTCCTGAAGAAAGTACAACTGAGTTTTTAAATGTGGAATTTGTGTTAGTTCCTTGCATCGTCATTTAAACATGCAACGAAATTTTGTAAACTATCGAAATTCTCTGCATAAAAACTATTAGCTTCCAATCATGTCCCCCACCTAGTTATTACAAGAGAGGGAGTCAGTGACAGAGATGGCAATTTTTCCCTGTAAAGAGCTACTCTCAATGGTGCTTTTCTGAAAACTTTTTTGAAAGCGTACACATGTCTATCAATTTCTGGAAAGGTATCTCTGATATATTCACAGATTCTGTAGAGAGCATGTACTACACAGGTAATATGCAGCATATTAGGATATGTTTCCTTTAATAGTCTGCCTGTTTTTAACATATATGCAGCACTTTCCCTTACAAATAAAGGTACTTTTTCTTTGTTCCTGTCGTCCGAATGAAGTATTTTTTGAATATTTTCGTTAATGGTTTTAGCATCAACTGTATTTATAACTTTTGTTGCTATTACATATGCGTTATATAAAATAGTTGGATGTAGTACACCAGCTACAACATTTACCACACAGCGTCCTAATATATCGACAGTTTTGTCGGCACTTATCCAGAGGTACTGATTTGAAAGATGGCTTCTAATGCGTTCTACTGCTTTCGTGTAGCACTTAGAAGCATAATATTTGCGTAAGGTGGATTCATCAGGAACATTTCGATCAGTATATTTTTTGAGAAATATTTTTAAAGTGGTATTGTTAAGTTTATTTAATGGAATATTAGCTGCCATAAAAGTTTCTCGGAGTTCTTCGTTAAAATTATCAGATTCCAACGAGTCTAATTTCTGTGCACGTGTTTGCGGTGCTAAGTGACGTTGTACGTGCGATTTCATGGAATTTTTTTACGATATTTTGCAGATTTTGCAATAAATTTCGGAATCACTGACAATGGACATACATTCAGTTTGACCGTCAATCCAACTCGCCAATGTTTTACGATGCCGTACTCGACGTTCTTCCATATCAAATCTGAAAAGTAACTTAAACAATGCTCTAGATTTAAATAACTGAAAACTAAAAATATATGCGTAAGTTATTGAAGCGGAACGAAATTCAATGCACGCTTACGTCGAAATAATTGGGAGAAGTAGATTCAATGAAACGATATCAAACAGGATCTATCACAAAAATTACGATGTAATTAACAGTTAAAATTATGAAAACAAGAAACTAACTCACAGCACTTTATTTGTCTTACGAAATATAATCTAAATAGACTAAATTATTAAAACTACGCACCCTTCTATCTATGCCCATGAAAACAGAAATTTAACTGTAAATATCCAACAAAAACCATCGCAGCTCTCGATGAAAACAGATGTGCGGGCTAGACAGATCAATAGTGCATTCAATAACTGCGTGATGTACTTATAGATGTTGTAGACTATTAACTTGATGTGTCCGGTCTATACTAGTTACTCTAGCCAGTAAAGAAACGGTCTAAATATATAAAGCAGGCAATAAACAGATTAGTAAATGTAAATTCTTTGAATCTAAGGAAAATATTGCAATCTTTAATATGTTAATAAAGTACGTTATATAATGGTTTACACTTGAAAATTCACGTTGAATATTTGTAAAGTTTGGAATGTTATACTTTAGTTCTGTTATACTAAATTTACTTATATCTAACATATAGATATATACAATTTAACAGAAGTCGTTTTATGACGAAACACATATATGTATTAATAAAGTTGTTTTAAAGTGCTGAACAATAGTTTGTTAATATTGGTCGGGTTTCAAACAACTTACATTTACAAACTAGTGTTCCACGTGAAAATTAAACTTGTTTTTCTCTCTATTTTCTAGTATATTATTAAATTAATAAATAATTTAAGTTATGAGGTGCTTCTTTTTATTCTAAATTTAAACATATTTCTAATTTGGTTATATTTATTGATAATTGTGCTTTTGTTGACGATGATTTGTTCTATGAAATAAAAGTTTATATTCTGATTTATTCTATTTATTTCACAGTAACGGTGTAAAAAAAAGTATTTTAGATTGTCCTTATTTCAACTACTTAATAAATTGTGTATAAATCTGTAATTTTATAATAAAATGTACTCTACGCTGTATATTTTAAATGAGTATTTTTCGAAAGAGGTCTCGTGGTGACGCCACAGTGGTGGAGGTGCCTGGCGGACAAATTTGCGTAATCTGGCCATACTCGCTAGTTTACCATTCTTGGTTCTCGGATATATATTACATTTTCTAAATTTTTAACTACTATGTCCAAGAAACAATCTCTTACTGTCACCTTTCTATTATCACCGGCATAATATAAATTATTTACAATAATTTTTTGAAAGCTATATGGTCTTTTTAAATAAATTCCAAAGGTAGTACTATAAGTCAAATTTGTGCTTATAATTTTACGTTGCAGTAATTCCATCGAAAGATGAAAATAAATTACGTGTGAAGCTTTAAATTGAAGTTATACATTCGTTTTCTTTCTCTTCTAATATATTAACAATTTACAATGAAACAACCCTTAAGATGTCTTAAGACTCGGCCTCAGAATTTTTATAGAATACTCGCATGTATGTAATTAGAAATTGTATTATTATTTTACCATTTTTGTTATTCGCTGATATTTTATTTTTGTTTCGCATAAAAATATTAAAAAAAAATTAATAATAAAGCAGTTTATATAATTTGTTATTTATGTTAGTTGAATAAATCATTTAAAATTTGTTTCAGTCGCCGCGAACATTGTGTACTGTATTCTGTATTCTAAAATTTTCCTCAACCATTCATTAATCTGAGCCACTGTTACTGGAATAAATTCTCGCAAATACAAATGAATGTGTGTTCAGAAACTGTATAAATTCAAATTTAACAGGTGCTCACGTGTTAGCTTTGAAATTTCTCTATCTCGGCTTAATACAAAATAATCAATGCTATTCAATTCTTAATGCTGAAGATACTCCCGTGACACTGACAAATATCTACAAAGACTTCACATACAATTCGGGTTGTACAGAGTTCACCGAATGCTTTAAAGTCTATTATTTATCCATGTCGTATTTCAAAATAGGGATTTAATGTCTGCAACAATATTTACTGTAGCATGTAATCAATTCACAATCCTTTTTTTACAGAATTGATGATCTCATAAATTTTATGCATTATTATAATTTTGTAATATCTAAAAAATGGAGTAGTAATTTTTTTAATTGCGTCGTTGTCTATGGAAAGCTGTTGTTTTTTTTACAAAAGCTTCAAGTAATAGGATTAAGATACTCACAAGTTCTGCTATATAAAATATTAGCAATAAAAAAAGGAAAGAACTTTTAGAGATAATGTTTATTAAAAAATATTCTCTTACTGCAAACATATTTAAAGAACCATTCAAAAAGTTCCTCATTTGATTTTTTGGAAGCTGTTAATTTTTGTGATTCGTCGATACATATAATTCGTCGATACATATAACTAGAGTCGGTAAAGAGGGGCAAGTTTCAGTGCAGTACGGAGAACAACGTGGAGGGGCCTAGCGGCCGTATCAAGGCGAGCGTTCAGTAACGTTTATGTAGTCGCATCATTTATTGATAAAAAATATATTATATAACGTGTTGAAACACTTACTGTTTTAAAAACCTTCCACGAAATCACAAACTGGGTGGCATCTATTAAATATTTGAATCATTAAATATTTTTCCACATTTGTTTCAGTAAAAAAAGTACGGCGTACGGAATCAATATTTTTCAATGATGAAAACGACCGTTTTACATCGAGTGATGTTATATTTGCAAATTTAAAGTAATCCTTGTGACAACTTCATGAATCTTTCGACGCACCTTCACAAATTTGTCTTAGTATAAGAAAATCTAAGTTCTTGTCAATAACACTTTTAAATTTTCGTATTACATACTAATTTTTTCGCCTTCTGCCGCACAATGGTTTGAGTGAACATCATCCACACTTTGAACAGAATCCACAAACGACATCGAATCATTTTGTAATTTTTCAATTCCCTCCGCTAGTCCATAGTAGTTCTTGCGAATAGTTTCTAAATCACTTTTTACCTGACTATCTTGAAACATTTTCTGGCTTTTCTTGATAGCTTAGGCGTGTCTCGCATCGCATTGTAAAACTGGTTTCTTTACATCATCAAAATATTCGCAGTAGTAAAACGCAGCCTCTAACCATGTTCACCAACGCGTAGTAATCGGCTGTGGTGGTTCAAGCACTTTGGGACACCCTTCTTGAAATTTTTTTGTACGTTTTGGAGACTTTAGAAGCACTGCCTTCGTATGAGCTATTAAAGCATTTACTCGTGGATAACATTTAGGTATCAATTGCGCCACAAGGTTAAGCATGGATTTTACATGTTACATGTAACACATTGCCACTCTCTTCTTAAGAGATAAGCCTAAGGAAAGCATGTTAGCGGCACCGTCACTCACAAACATTAAAAGTTCGTTTGTTGAAACTTGAAATTTGTTCAATTCGTTCAACATCACTTTTAAAATTTCATCAGGTAATTTGGGACACAGATCGTGAATTTTTTTTGTCCGTTTTGGGGGCGCCATAAGGTTTAAAGCATGGATTTTACATGTTACGTGTAACAGATTGCCACTTGCTTCTTTAAGAGATCGGCCTAAGAAAAGCATGTTAGCGGCACCGTCACTCACAAACCTTAAAAGTTGGTTTCTTGAAACTTGAAATTTGTTCAATGCGCTCAACACCACTTTTAAAATTTCATCGCTAGTACATTTTGCAACTCTTTTGGAAGCAAGTAAGATAGAGGATGATGGTTCAAATTCTTTCATTGTACGTAGCATCATATTCACCAAATAATTTTTTTGCCGATCGGTTGTCCAAACATAACCAAAATTTTTTATCTTTCAATTCTGCTTTAATTATTCTTTCAACATAGTCACGAGATGGCATAACGTTTCTTATCGATGTTCGACTTGGTAATGTATAATTCGAATACCTGCTCCAGAAGGAGACAAATGCTTTTTGGTCTAGCAAAGTGAATGCTATATTACATTATTGTAATAAAAAAAAAACACCTATATGTTCGCTGTATCGTTTGCCACGGATTTCAGAACAGTGTTTTATACTCTTTAGGTGGCGTTCACACCTCCACCTGCTGGTACACGTCAAATAGTCGTCGCACCTTACACATTTAATTCTATCGCCTTCGAATTGTAAATCCAGCATACTCGCTATTACGTTTTATAGTTTCTTCGAAATATGCTCCGAAACGTACCTAAATTCGACATTTTCTATGTGTGTACTTACATGCACTCACAACGACCTGTTACGCACGAAAATGATCCTTATACCATTTGGGCATTTTTAAGGAGTTAATTACATTTATTGCTAACTTTAGGTCATCATAGGCTATTCTAAATTCAATATTATCGTTTAATATAATTTTATTTACTTTAATTACTAATTATCGATCATCATAGGCTATTTCAAACTTTAATATCTTCATATTATTTCTATGTTCAAATATTTTGGATGTCTCTATATCCATTTTATTCTTAACCGGATTATTTTTATATACTTCGGCGCAGTTTGACATTTTGTAAATTTTATACGAAGTCATGCTTCGTTTATTTGAATTGATATTTCGATTTTTGTTTCTTCTTAAACAATTAAAATTAAACTGCATAAGTCATTGTGGTATTTTTTATTAGAATTTTGTAAATCTATTAGGATGCTTTAATTTATTGAATATCTTTTTTTTAAACTTAATTTTGGGTTCTCATTTTCATTTGCTCAGAGCGACATCTTCGCGCAACTTAGTTTGACTTCCGATTATAGATCGCTTGACGGTTGGTACAATTTTAAATTAGCCAATTATCCTTTATTGCTGCGAATTAATTACCGAATTTTTGTTTGTTAGCTTCCTCATTTACTGTTTAACCTTGTCAGGGTATTTGGGTAATTATTTTCCTTTCTTTCAAATATTCCGTCCAGAATAGTTTTTGTTACTATGACGTAGTTTTCTTCCCGAATAAATAGTCGTACATTCGTTAGGAAGATCCTCTTTCTTTACTGTTCAAGTTCTGAAGTAGTCAGTTGTTTGAAAACTCGAAGTCAATTTTTGAAATTTTGTATAGTGTTACTTTCTGCTTATGGGATTGGTCAAACTTGACTTTGTTAAATAAATTCACTGGTGTAGTATCTTTATTCGGGGATTGTGCCTTGGTTTTGGAAGTTTTCATGACCACGTGTTGCTTCAGGGCTGCTACTGCAGGCTACTGAAAAGCTATTTTTTGTATCGAATAAGGGAAAGTTGCGGCGATATTTTATGCGAGATATATCGATCTTTGTCAGCATCCCCGCCGAAATACGCATTCTTGATCATTTGATAACTGGTACCCAGGGAAATCTCTTAATTGGATACAAGGACAACTAAGACGCAAGGTAGTGTCCGTAGCATATTATTCTCTTGAGACAGAGTTCTAGATAATTGTTATACTATTTTTTTTGGGAGGACCGCATGGTGTTCGACCCACCATTTTGTGTAATAATATTTGCGATCTTGCATCCCTGTAAATTTACAGTTCTTCTTTTTTTACAACTAGCATAATCATTTTTCTAATATAAATTGCTGTAATATTTTATTTATATAAATATAATATCAACCTCATATATATAGATTGGATTAAAAGTGAGAAATTTGTGTAAATTTGATTCTTTTTTTTATCAATCAGTGTCGAATTCTGATGTGTTTTTTTTTATATCTAAAATTGTTTAAATATTAATCACCTTGTTAGAAATCAATTTCACCATATAGAGTATTGTTCTAGTTTTTTTTTATTATTATTCAAACATATAATTTTACATATACTGAGTGTAGCATAATTGTTGTAAGGTACGTCAAAGCTTTGAGGAACTACTTATGCAAACTTTAAATCATAATACACGAAGTTCATATTGACTTTTATATTCTATAACGTAAAACTATTTTGTTGAATCAACTCTGACCTGTTGATACAGGCTGTTTAACTCTCTTTTAAATTTATTTGGTGCAATTTATAATTCGTCTTACTTTTTTTATTTTCCTTAATGAATTTAGTTGTTATTGTTATATACCGTTGTTGGTGTTTTATTACTGTAAGTCCTTATGAGCAAAAGTGTTACTTTTAGTGACACGGTTAACCAGGTATACGAACACCTTTACAGTTTTCTTAAGCCCTTATGGCCCAAGGGTGATTCTACGTTGACCTGTGAACTTGCCAGACCTAACGTAGTGGTGCCCTATTTACCATCTATGCGTTGTGATAGCCCACGACGCTTCCGCAATTAATTTCTGGGCTGGCCGGTGAGTTTTTCGGGGGTCTTTGTAGACCAGGAGCGGAATTAGGGCTTTGTCCTAATTTCCACTGTGGTTTTTTTGGAATAATAATAATAATAATACTGAACAAGTGTGTTTAGATACGGACGCTTGAGTTTCCGTGCCGCGCGCTTCTCACCTCTACGTTACTCTCGGCACTGCACTGGAAATTGCCCCTCTTTGCCGAGCTTACATATAACGTACTTTATGCTCTATGACCAGATGCTGAATTCTGTTTGAATAGCCACCGCTCATTATTAAACATTGTTTGTGTTAATGTTTTAAAAACGTTATTCTGACACAGTTTTCACCTGTTTTAACATCTTTTTTACAAAAATAAACAATCGATTTCTAGCCATACCAGGATGGTAACCTCGTTGAAAACAGAAAACAATTTCTTCTCCAGATTCTCTTCTGCCGTGGGCCTATATCCTATCATTTTGTTTATAGTAGTATTCTGTAACAATAAAAATATTTTCAGCCAAATATCGGACACAACGATGTATATCGAATAAGAATAGTGAAATAATGATTTTTTTTCTTCATGTAAACATGGAACAACAAGTCTTCATTAATTAGTTTTTTAAGCACTCTTTGGATATTCTCATTTACAGGGTGATTAGTTTCTGCCTCCTAACAGGATTACAGCGAATTCGTGCTTTCACTGCTCTGAGGTTCTTAGAAAGCGTTGTCGAATGAATCTTTTGCATTAGAGAAGATTTCATTATTACTTTCAATTATATCATATGCAAATTATTAAATAGCCGATTTTGAAGCAATTTAAAAATCACACTAAAAGAATCTTCTTTACGTTCCACTAACTTCATAATTATTTCTTGTTTTAACAAGGAAGGTTTATTGTTTTCAAATATTTCATTACTTGTCAAATAATACAACATAACCTTAAATTTACCTGCAAGCGCTACCAGCTTAAACTTCATTATACTGAGTTTTAACAAAACTTATTATCTGACTGTGTATATTGGCAAAAAGGAATCTGATAAATAATTTGAATTTAGTACTGAATGACCTGCGACAGATAATATAGAATATAGAAAAATTAATCCAAAAAATATGAGAAAAAGATGTGGTACTGATTAAGAAAAAGCTTAATAATAAACCGATTGAGCAGCTGTGGGAAGTGACTGAAAGTTTAACGATAAATCTAACAATAATTATAATAATTACGAAATTATACGACAGCAACAGTATCAGAATAAAATTAGAACTGTCAAAATAGTACCATTAAAAGTTCGATTTATTATTTTCTTCCTATTTTATTTAAAATACATACAGAGTATGTATGGAAGCTCATGATTAAACAACCCAAGTGAAAATATAACTACAATAATTTTATTATTTTCTACATCATACAGTTTTGAAAATTTAAAGTTCATGGATCATCAACTTTAGAAGGACGATATCTAAAGAAGAAGGTAGAACTGTAAGAGTGACAAATGAAAGGCAAGGGTATTGAACTATCTTCACTTCCGAAATTGGTGGAGACTGTGACCTAAAATCTGAAACAGAAATAAGAAAAACACCCTAACCACAATATATATCAATAAATACTATATACGTATTTCGGCAACTAAGTTGCCATCTTCAGTAGAATAACCTTAAAACTCTAAAAACATGTTAAACGTAGCGTTTTTGGTTAAGGTAAACCTTAGAAGATATACTCTTCATCAAATCGCCAGTGGGATAATACTGTGTTATTCCACTGGCGATTTGGTGAAGAGCATATCTTCTAAGGTTTACCTTAGCCAAAAGCGCTACGTTTAACATTTTTTTCAGTTTTATGGTTATTCTACTGAAGATGGCAACATAGTTGCTGAAATACGTATATAGTATTTATTGATATATATTGTGGTTAGGGTGTTTTTCTTATTTCTATCTTCACTTCTTTTTCGAAGAAGATAGTTCTATGGTTCAAAAACAGTAAGTAACATGTGAGCATTAAATAAATCCAAGGAAGAAAGAAGACCTGTTAGTGGGAAATGACAAACCTACCATCAAAAAGTGAGAATATAAAGTTGTTGAAGTAAGCAAGTAAATATGTAGGGCTAATATTTTATATGAGTAATGGCATAAAGAAATGAATAACACAATGGCGAAATAAAGGACATTTGTTACAAAAGTTTCAATATTCAATACTATAGGCTAGAAACAAAAAATAAAGAAATAATATATTGCTATTACGTCACAACAAACAATAATGCAAATTACGGAAATGGAAAAAATAGATCATGTTGTGATTTTGTTGTGAATATATTCCCTGAAATGTTGACACTATATATTCATTGAATCTCTGATAAAGAAGCTTCACGAAGTGTCAAGTCCCGAGTATAATTAATTTTAAGGGGACTGCAGAACAATAGAAAATATTAAACACGTATTTTTTTACAGTGGTGGAGCTTTATTTTAAGGGTAGCAGTAAAAAGTAAACAGTATTAAATTTTTGCTTCCGAAAATTGATTACGTGTTTGAATTTTTCAGTTAGAACCTTGCGAGGAATAAAGATAAAAATAATTTGAAATATAAAATATTAAAATTTGTAAACATTATAATCTAGCTCAGATATCAAATAGAGAGAAAAAGAAAAGAAAGTTCGAACAAAGTTCAGTGAACATGAAGAATATTTAAGCATAATAATGTGTTTGTCTGTTAAAAACTAATTTACAGAAAACACTGCCTGAGAGCAAGCATTGTCCTGATTAAAACTGAAATCGTTACCTCCAAGTTCAAGCCGTTTTTTTCTTATTTCTCGTCAATTTACTAAAACTTTTCTTATCATGGTACTAGTTAACTGTTGTGCTTTCTCAAACTCATTCAAACAAAATTATTCATTTTATGTTTAAAAATATTGCTTTTTTTTTCTTTTTCTGATAACGGTGATTCCAATGATGCCTTTATCAAGGATATAAAATATAAATGACAGTATACAAATTTGTATACTGTCATTTATATTTTATATCCTTGATAAAGGCATCATTGCCGAAACATGTAGGGTTGTTTTAAATATATATACTTTAAAGTAAAGCCAGACCTTTTGATCGCCAACTGATTGAATTTACCATATCATACCAAGGTCACGAAAATATTATATATATATATATATATATATATATATATATATATATATATATATAAGTGTTTAGATAATTTCTTAGCTGTTCATTAAATATAACATTTGATAAATTAGTGGAGTTTTTCGGCTTTTTTTTATATGAAATATTTACAAATATTAAATTAGAATGTATGTAATTGCAGAGTAAGTGGGGATGTAAACATTGCTGTCTACAAATTACAAAGCAAATCATACGAAATTTTTTATTTTTTTTTACCACTAGGCCACAATACTACCCCACTTACTCTGCAATTACATACATTCTAATTTAATATTTGCAAATATTTCATATAAAAAAAAAGCCGAAAAACTCCAATAATTTATCAAATGTTATATTTAATGAACTGCTAAGAAATTATCTAAACACTCATATAGCTATGGAGTAATAATTAGCATTTTCAAACATTCAAATCTGACATCTGCTCTCAAAATACTGACATCTACTTTCAGTAACTCACATATAATTTCAAAATAGGCAACTGCTTTCTAATCTGACGTTTGCTTTCATAACTGACACCTGCTTTCAAAACAGACATCTGCTTTCAATACGACATTTGCTTTCACTAACTGACATCTGCTATCAAAACCGACATGAGCTTTCAAAACTGACTTCTGCTTTCAGCCTGACATCTACATTCAATAACTGACATCTGATTCATTAACACTGTTACTTTATAATGCATTTCCATATGGCTTGAACCTGGCTCTATTGTAGCCTAGTGGTAAAGGCGACAGCCCGGATAGCTGTAGCTTCGAGTCCCAACGTAGACCATATTTTTCAAATAAAAAATTTCGTATGATTTGCTTTGTAATTTGTAGACAGCAATATTTACATCCCCAGTTACTCTGCAATTACATACATTCTAATTTAATATTTGTAAATATTTCATACAAAAAAAAGGCGAAAAACTCCAATAAATTATCAAATGTTATATATATATATATATATATATATATATATGTATGTATATATATATATATATATATATATATATATATATATATATATATATATATATATATATATATATATATATATATATATATATATTGTTATGATACTATGATACAAACAGCTTGGTTATTCCAGCTATCTGTAAAAGAAAGGGTAAGAATTAACACAAGAGAAACACACTATTGAATAGATGAATTAGTGTCGAAATGTTAATAAGCTAATATCACGACAACTTTGTATATTTCAAATTAAATTATATTTGTTTCAATTTTACTTTTCATATTTTTAATTTTCATTTTTGTTATTCAAGTCATTTACGCGAAATTAAAAAAAAATATTTAATTTATTTACATTTGAATTTTATATCGATACTAATTGAACACGCCTACTTTTCAAATCAAATGAATAGAATAGAAAAACCGCGAACAGGTTATATTTGTATTCAAAATTACATACAGATCGGTACCTCAACGCACAGTCTCACCACCATCCAGCTCAGTTGCAAGCAGTAGTGAAGAGCCTAGTAACAAGATCACAGAGATTAGCAGATGAAGACAACGCCATTCAAGAAATGGATAAACTCCACAATGCACACCAGCAGAATGGCTTTAGCAAACGGGCAATCAACAAAGCATTAAAACCTAAGCGAGCCACACCACAAGAGGAAAAAGAGGAATCAATAGCCAAAACCTACTTACCCTATGTCAAAGGTACCACCGAAAGAATATCCAGGGTCCTACGAAGATACAACATTGAAACCACATTCAAGGCAGATAGAAAAATCAGCACAGTCCTTCGGAATCCAAAAACAAGAATACCTTTAGAAAACCAAGGAGTTTATGAGATTCCATGCCTTAATTGTGAGAAGACGTACATCGGCCAGACAAACAGAAGGGTAAACGTAAGAAGAGATGAACACCAAAACTCCGTAAGAAAAGACGAGAAAACTTCATCTTTGGCTCAGCATGCGAAGGAAACGTACCACACGACAGACTTCAGCAATACCAAATTATTGGCGAACATAGAACATATGAAAACCAGAATAATCAGGGAAGCTATCGAAATTGATAAACGTCCGAACAATTTGAATTCGCGAGATAATACCCAGAGGCTACCAAAAGCATGGAAACCAGTATTAAGCAAAGAAGTTGTCAACAATAAACAAAAACACCTACACCGCAACACAGCCAGTACACTCCAGCTACAGGCCCAACGACACGGAGCCGCGCACACACTCAACCAAGTGTAACCAACCAGAACGCTAATCGGGTATATAACCACCATCCTAAACTCGACTACGTCAGTTTAAGAGTAACCAGAAGCAAACAGTTATCGCAGACCTAAAGATGGCAAATGTGATTTTGTCGAAATGTCGTCCAGAAACCAACACTGGTCTTTACGAAGACCAAACAGTGGAATCGCAGAAGTAAACCGCGTACGAGACAGATATATATATATATATATATATATATATATATATATATATATATATATATATGTATATATATATGTATATGTAAATGTTCAACCTTTGCATTAATTGTAATAATATTAATAAAAATATCAATTTAGTATCTAATTCATGGCACTTTGAACAGACAACTGAACTGAAATCTTTAAGATCCTCCATAAGAAAAAATTTCTCGATGATATAGCTAGTTACGATGTAAGATGGAAAGAGATATAACTTTTTACAAATCTGTTCAAGTTTGTTCATTCAATTTTTCATTAGCAACCGGATTTTTTCCTTTAAGTCAAAGTTCGCCTTGGTCAAGCCCTTTATAAAGTGAAGAGGTACTGCAATGATTTGAAATTTACTGTCCTATCCTACTTTCATTATTTCCTAAAATTTTAGAAAGCATACATACAGAAGTACCGATACCTTTCTTTTTAACATAATTAACATGGGTAAGCTTT
Organism: Melolontha melolontha; assembly: GCA_935421215.2. Taxonomy (NCBI): domain Eukaryota; kingdom Metazoa; phylum Arthropoda; class Insecta; order Coleoptera; family Scarabaeidae; genus Melolontha; species Melolontha melolontha. The sequence continues at coordinate 52,934,047 of OW285243.1, forward strand.
GGACATATTAATACATAAATTATATCAATATGGAGTGAGGGGCCTAAGGTTAAATTTAATTGAAAATTATTTATCTGATCGTTGCCAAACAAAGATTTCACTGCAATTTCTTAATCTCCTCTGCAGTATATCCGCATTGACGTACCTCAGACATTGGTCTTAATATTATAAATATTACGTTCTGTATAATATGCTTCGAACAAAGACAACAACAAAAGCAAAAAGTTTATGTAATAATTGATTGCACGGGATGTTACTTTCTGAAACTCCATATTAAAATTACATAATTAAATAAAGTTTGTAATTCTTACATTAATTAAATGCCTGAAAATAGATTACTCATGGAACAATTTATTAACCAAAACTTCAAAATCGAAATTTGAATACTGCAAGGTATTGAGTATTTAATATTTTTTACACATATTAAGTAATGAATTAAACAATCTAGTACCAAAGCGATTAATGCAGATTACAGTTTAATATAGATTAGATGATTTCTTTAATACGAGGTGCATTCAAGTTCTAAGGCCTCCGATTTTTTTTCTAACTAACTACTCACCCGAAAACTATGAAACTGGTGTTACTTTTCGACGTAATCTCCCTGCAGACGTACACATTTTTCACAACGTCGACGACATGATTCCATGGCCGCGGCGAAGGCTTCTTTAAGAGTCTGTTTCGACCACTGGAAAATCGCTGAAAATCACCGACAGTGTCTTTCATTGTTGGAAACAGCCAAAAGTCACTAGGAGCCAGGTCAGGTGAGTAGGGAGCATGAGAAATCACTCCCAAGACAAGGCACCCGATGTGCGGGTGCGTTGTATTGGTGAAACAGCACACGCGCAGCCTTTCCCGGACGTTTTTGTTGCAGTGCAAGAAGGAACTTGTTCTTCAAAACATTTTCGTAGGATGCACCTGTTACCGTAGTGCCCTTTGGAACACAATGGGTAAGGATTACGCACTCACTGTCCCAGAACATGGACACCATCATTTTTTCAGCACTGGTGGTTACCCGAATTTTTTTTGGTGGCGGTGAATCTTTGTGGAATTGAGCTGACTGGCGCTTTGTTTCTGGATTGAAAAATGGCATCCACGTCTCATCCATTGTCACAATCGACGAAAAGAAAGTCCCATTCATGCCTTGGTTGCGCGTCAACATTGCTTGGCAACATGCCACACGAGCAGCCTAGTGATCGTCCATCAGCATTCGTGGCACCCACCTGGAGGACACTTTTCGCATTTTCAGGTCGTCATGCAGGATTGTGTGCACAGAACCCACGGAAATGCTAACACTGGAGGCGATCTGTTCAACTGTCATTTGGCGATCCCCCAAGACAAGTCTCTCCACTTTCTCGATCATGTCGTCAGACCGGCTTGTGCGAGCCCGAGGTTGTTTCGGTTTGTTGTCACACGATGTTCTGCCTTCATTAAACTGTCGCACCCACGAACGCACTTTCGACACATCCATAACTCCATCACCACATGTCTCCTTCAACTGTCGATGAATTTCAATTGGTGTCACACCACGCAAATTCAGAAAACGAATGATTGCACGCTGTTCAAGTAAGGAAAACGTAGCCATTTTAAGTATCTAAAACAGCAGTACAGTGCTGCCATCTCTGTGACATATTGACAACGAACGCACGCTCATTTTAAAACAATGCACATGCTTCTATCTCTTTCCAGTCTGGAGAAAAAAAAAATCGGAGGCCTTAGAACTTGAATGCACCTCGTATAGAAACAAATGTATCAAGGTGTACATGCTTAAGAGTATATAATGACAAAAAAGAAATATTAACAAATATCGTTTCGTCGACAAGACGAACTGCCTAAACGAATTGTTGTGAGAGCAATATCTTGATTTACCATACTCGTATTTTCACATAGCTTATTTGTGTAGAAGGAAGATATATGATTAATGATCTACTTTCTTGCGAAATAATTTAATATTTGAAAAGAGCGTGAGAGATAATATATTTTGTTACATTTATAAATCTGTAAACGGATGAGTTACATATAGAAACTTGCACTGGTAAATTAGATAAATAACCATAAAATTACTAAGTTATACTGTTGAATCATACGAAAGCAATACTTAAAAATTTGTTAATTCAAATTATAAAGACATTAAAATTATTTTAAAATTTCTAAATGACACATGTACTACACAGAAATTCCTAAAAATTTGAATGTGACGCGCGAAGGAATGGTAGTACAACTCTATAGCGCTAATTGGTGTGAGCTATGGCTATACTAAGTCAAATTATCCAACTGTATTTTGCTAGGTGATGACAAGCAGTTTTTGTGTTTATATTTGTTGAGTTGTGTATGAGTTATTCTGCGACAGTATAATGTCTTATGTAAAAGAGCAAGGAACGTTCATCAAATTCTGTCTAAAACTTCGTAAAACCGCAGCGGAAACTTTTAAAATGCTTAAACAAGCGTTTGGTGAAGATGCTTTAGGACAGACGCAAACTTATGAACGGTACAACAGTTTTAAAAATGGACGTGTGTCAGTTGATGATGGTAAGCGGTTCCGGTCTTCCATCGACGGAAAACGCAAAAGTGGGTGATGCTATCCTGCAAGATGGAAGGAGAACAATCTATGATATTTCTAACATTGTCGTCTTATTGTAGGGCGTTGATCAACGTATTATGTTAGGCGAACTCAATATGAGGCGTATTACTGCGAAGTTTGTGCCAAGGTGACTAGGTGTTGAGCAAAAATGGCACCGTGTTCATGTGTGCACAAAGCTGAAAGAAACTGTCGAAAGGGATACGAACTTAAGTACCAGAATCATAACTGACGACGAAATCACGAGTGTACGAATATGATCCCGAAACAAGGCAGCTGCTATCGCAGTGACAACGACCGAAAAAAGGACGCCAAGTTCGAAGCAACGTCAAGTCGATTTGCTTCTTTGACGCTGATGGCATCATACACAAAGAATTTATTTCACCAGATGAAATAGTTAATAGACGATTTTATTACGATGACGGCGACTAAGAGAAAAAATCGCAGGCAGTATTGAACACGTTAAAATGTAGTCTTCCAGCATTTCCAGTCGTGGACAAGTCGATGTAATCGATGTATTAATTCGAAAAGAAATTGCTTTGAAGGGGACAAGTTGTAAAAACAATTTATTGTGTGTTTTTCACATTTCGGAAATTTCTGGGTAGCACCTTGTAATAGTCCAGGTTATGCTCATAAACGCTAAGTGGTCTGGAATCCACGTATATTGTATTACCGGACCTTGATTTAATAAATTACAATTTTAAATTTAAAAGTATTTAAAATTATATAAAATATAGGATATGGATGTTTAACTAACATCAAGTGTAAAATACAATAATATAAAAATGTTAAAGAAACATATCTGCATGTTTTTTTGTGTACATCGATGTTCACATGAATATACACAACGCACACTTATTTAGCATTGATAAAACTTATGCGTACGGACATGTGTTTGGAAATCATCCTAGTTCTCGTCAGTGTATGAGGAGAAAATATTGTTATCGTGTAAACAATTAAAGTTTCAGAAACACAATTAAAAACTTGGTAGACTTTGTGGCCTAAAAAGTTTAATGTCAATTATTATAATCAACATATTTTATTTTTTATAAACTACTTTTTATTTTATAGATAATGCTCTAACGCTAACCCTTTGTACATTTGCCTTTTTCATTAAAATTTATACAACTTCTTCATGGACATATTACGATCAAGTCAATTAAAATTTAATTTTCTTACAGGCACTTTTGAGAGGCGCAATTAGTCAACAAAGTGCAGTCATCTTAATATGCATGGCGATGGACAGATATCTTTGTATGCTGCATCCTGCCCGATATCATAAACACTCTAGCAAAAAGGTAATAGAAATGCTTATATATTTATATTATTTTTCTTAACAAAAAACTTTCACAAAAAAGAACAAAATTATGTATTTTGCTGAAATATTAATATTTCGGTTTGAGTTGCTCTGATTTTTTTTCAAGAACTTAACTATTTTCATGAACAATAGATTTTAATATTTGTTTATACATACTGAATACAAGTTTCAGATCATATACTAAGTAAGGAGGATTCGCAATGTACATATTATCAACGAAATAAATTTGTGACTAAGAAAAGTTTGTATTAACATTGTTGGATATATTATAGATATGTTTAAGCAGTTTAAGCCACTTCTTTAGAATGCAAATAAAACATTTAATAGAACTTCGCACTGGCTTCGTTACGTGCGTGCTTAAGTAAGATACTAATAACGTCAATATAAAAACGAAATACCTATGTATATATATATATATATATATATATATATATATATATATATATATATATATATATATATATATATATATATATATATATATATATTAGATTTAGATTGTCGGCGATTTAAGGTCTGCTTTACTTTAATATGTATATATTTAAAATAATCTTATATATTTCGGCAATCGCTGCCGTTTTCAAAGAATTTTAAATTATAAAATTTTATCATATCGACGTAATATGATAAAAGTTTTAGGCGCTTATGATAAAAACGCCAATGTTACAATAGAGAATCATATGTTATCTATAAAACACCATGTCGCGATTTTTACTATATAGGTTAAACAAAACAATATTTATGCAACAGAATACAAGCCCCCAAATATCTCAAAATAGACAAAACTGTTTTATTTACACACAAAATACAACGCGATCACAATTTAGATTTTGAAACCACACATGTAATCGATAAAAATAACACCCAATGAAAAGGGAAATCAAAGAAATGATAAATATGAAACAGGGAAAAAATTGAATTAACAGAAGTCATAAAAACTCTAAGCAGTATATACTATAACTTGGTAGTGTAACGATCTGCAATTTACCTTCAAAAATATATGTTGTTATTTTATAAATATCTATCAGATGTTATTTAAATATCTGTACACCGGCTTATCATGTTGGCAGTTCCGTGTTTAGATCACTGACTAAGCTGCCCGTGTAGGTTTTCGTTGTCTTCTTTCTCGTTACAGGCGAATGCCAACAGCTTAACATCTTAAGTCGCTCCACGGGCGTAAACATAATAATAACTCATGGCTTGCCAATCCCCAGTAATTGACTTCTAGCTGTTGAGAGTGATGAGGCATGAATTATTATTATGAAACTTGACTGTATTTTTGAATTTTTGAATTTTATCCATGACAACTACAAATATATAAATATGACATTAATATACCGTCATTTGTATTTTAAATTTATTTGAAAAAGGCATTATGTGCCGAAACAAGTAAGCTTATTTTAAATATATACATATTAAAGTAGTATAACAGACCTTAAATCGCCGACGAATTGAATCTACTATATATATATATATATATATATATATATATATATATATATATATATATATATATAGCAAAAATTAACTGCACGGGTGAGCGGTCTGTCAAATAAAAATAAACTCATTTATTTCACTTTATATTTCGTAACGATTTGTTAATTCTTCAGGAGATCAATTAATAGTTAAAAATCTAGCAAAGACGCCAGTAAACATGTTAAAATCAATCGTCTAAATTTAAAACATTAAATTAACAAGATGTTGGTTTCTCGACAACTTTTAACCTTGTGTTTTTTATTTGACAGACTGCTCACCCGTTCAATTAATTTTTACTAATGTAGTACAGTCGAGTCTATATATGATTACAATGTTTTAAAGGAGAGAGAGGCCCCACAGTTGAATGATATTTATTACAATATTTTATGGGAGATATAAGCTATACTTATTATTTTTTTAATTTAAATGTAATGTAATGTTTTTATTTTTTTTAAATGGATGAAGTTACAGATTCTATATCTGCACTTTCTTCGTTCTTAGCCAGTCGGGCCGCTGTGAGTTCTCGTTCTTATCAAAGGAGGGGGGACAGGTGTATATGGGCCTCTTATGCTTTGTTTTTATTTAGAACCGCATTAAAAATTTGAAGATACTGTTAACTGTTGTTGCCCTTTATTTTGGCTCCTTTTTATGCTGGTTTAGGTGTATTGTGCAAGAGAAGCAGGTGAGTATGATATTAATATATAATATATGTTGCTGTTATATAGAAAATGTATAGATATTTAAATAACATAAGATATATAATTATATATCTTATGTTATTTAGATATCTATACATTTGCTTATCATGCTGACAGTTCCGTGTTTTGATCCCTGACTGGCTGCCCGAGTAGGTTTTCGTGGTTTTCTTTCTCGTTTAAGGCGAATGCCGATAGCTTAACATCTTAAGTCGCTCCATGGGTGAATACATAATAATAACCCATGTCTTGCTTTTCCCTGTTTTTGTTGTCTATCTATTTTAGAATACTAAGGCTTGATTTATTATTATTAAACTAGAATGTGTCTTTGAATAACCTTTTTGTTCTAAACACACGTGCACTATTTGTAAACTATTTTATTTGTCGCTAGGCACATTAATTTGTTCAAAGTTACAGATTCCTTATTTACTTCAATAAATTATTTATTTTTATTTCATAACTTTCTCTTTTATTTGCTAGTGTTTAGTTGTAGAGTTATTTTATATTAGATTTATCTATTAAAACACCATACATAGGGATAAACCTACACATATATTATTGACGAAGATCCTGAGGAGTCAAATTTTACTTATTTCATGCTCACGACTGCTAGTTGGATTATTAAGAAAGAACATAGATAGCGTTGATCTAAGTATACATTTTTGTATTAAGGGCGCCCAATTTATAAATTCAATCAGTTAACCTTTACTTTCATAACCTTTTATTTTTAATCAACATTAATCATTCTTTTATTCACATTTAGATCATTCGCCGTTTACCATTTGACGAACTAACGTGGTGGCATTTTTATTACACCATCTCAGCGCGTTATCAATATATATATATATATATATATATATATATATATATACATATATATGTGTATATATATATATATATATATCTATATATATATTATATATATATATATATATATATATATATAGATATATATAAAGTAACATATTTATATTAGTTTTTAAGAACTTCAATTGCTTGTTGTCAGTTTTTTAGACAGTCTAACTTAGTGATTTTATTTTGTACCATTACATTACAGCAGATGGATATTGAACAACTTTAGTTCTTGTTTCCTTATACTTTTAGAACTTGTGATATCTAATTCTAGAATTTCATCTCAGAAGCGTGAGGATTTAATCGCAAATAAGCCCAATAAGTCCCTATTATAATCTTCTCTTTCAAGATTTCAATTTCATCAGAATTTCTATTTAATTTAACTTTATTTAAACTACACAAGCTAAGTAACCAATTGTGTAATAAGCTGTTTTTTATTTTATGTAACTATATTTAGACATAAACTAGCAAGCACTTTTGTTGTATTAAGTACCTTAATATTTCTTCACAATCGTAGTCTTGTCATATAATATTAGCAAAGAAACCACATTTATGTATAATCGAGTTTCATCGATAATTCTGTATAGCTTTTGCCTTCATGATAAGAAAATTCGCAAAAATAGAGCTTGGATTGTTGGTTACTTCGCATTGACCATGTTGTCTGAATATCACTCCATCAGTTTCTCATTACATTCTACTTAAGAATATCCGTTTTTAAAGTTTTTTATGAAAAATTGCATTCTATAAAATATTGCGGAAAAGCAAGCATAGATTGTAAGAATGTAGCATTTGTATTATGCTACTGACGAATTTATAGGTAGATTTAAGCAAGTTAAACAACATAAATTATGAAGATTGCTTGGCTGGAAATCCTTTTAAGTGATCTCATACAGATCTTGATAAACCTAAGCTTCACATGAAAGTCGTCGCATTCATCTAGATCTACTTTATGTGTTTGTGGAGACGAATAAATCAGTTAACACGCATTACCTAGTTACTTAATCCTATATTATTCGTAAATGCAAATTAATAACAGCATTAGTTGAGAAAAATACATTTTTTTGAGTCTAATTTTTTTATGACCTTACAGTTTAGAGGCATAGATAATTATCGTATTTCTATGATTTTGTATTTAACAAACCATGGAATTTTCACTTGATTTTGATGACTTATTTCTAGTCTGAATATTTTTCAACTATTAATTTTGACGAAAGAGCTAGTTGAGGCTGGGGGGAATTTTTAGAAATTCAAAAATCAAATATCCATGGCCTGATTTCGAAGAAGAATAATTATGAATTTAATAAATAAAGAAGTAACTATTTTGAGTAACTTACTCTGAAAAGAATATTACTCTTGCGTATGTTTTAATTTCATTCAAAGGAAACGATATTTATTTTTTTATATATTTATAGTTTGTCCACTATAGATCGGGATAAAAGAACAGAAAAGAGGAGTTTATGCTAACAATTATAATATTCACTATTCACTATTCACTATTTTGTGAAACTTATACTAAAAATGCGGAGATTATTTCTAAACACCAATTTGGCTTTAGATCGCAACATGCATCTTTAGAGCAAATAGATCGTGTACAAAAAAATTTACACACCACACCAAACAGGCCTCCGATAAAGTTTAGCACTCAGGCCTCTTTACAAAATCAGAACACTCCTTCCTCATAATTACTTCCTTATTTACCAGTCCTACCTGAATAACTGTCATTTTCTAGTTCAGCATTTTGACACATATACTGGTATTTACCCTACTAAACCTAGAATTCCGCAAGATAGCGTGTTTGAACGCGTTATATGCTGCCAAGCAGCCAACAACTCCTTACGCTACTACTACTACATACGCAGACGACACGACCGTTCTTGCCTTGCACGTGGCTCCTGTTATTGCTTTGCAACTATTGCAGGCAAATCTAAACAAAATTTAAGACCGTTTACCGAAAAGGTGGGTTACAGTTAATAAGAATAAATCTGTTCAAGTAAAATGTACTGCCGTCCTCCAGTGTATCTAAATAATTACGCTCTACCACAATGGCACCAAATTACTAGACATGCACCTTGACCGGAGATTGACATGGAAAAAGAATATGTGTATTCTTGAAGAGGAAGCAGCTAGGGCTAAAACTTAGTAGACTATACTGCTTAATCGTTCAATAATCTGGAAACGAAAGTCCTGGTCTACGAAGTATTATTAGAACAAATTCACCATCTCTAACATTGAAGGTATTTGAAAGATGCCTGTCCAAAGTACTTCACACGAAAGGATGAAATCAAAATTTTCCAATCCACCAACCAGTCTAATGACTCAACCCATCAGAAGGTGAAGACCCAAGCTGGTCAATTCTGCTTACTTGCTTACGAAATTTTGATCTCCTAGAAGCACTATTAAATATTTTTTCCTAATTATACTGTATATGCACTTGTCAATGAGCGGTTTCCTACATGTCAATGTATTTTACACACATAATTTACTCATTGTATTGGGTGGCCCAAAAGTCGCGACGAGATTTGAGTCTTCTTTACTTCTTAATGTTTTTTAATCATTTATGGCTAAATAAAAGAACAAATCTTGGAGATTATTTCACACTATGAATGAAAAATAACATTTTGTAAATATCTTCCATTTTCGACTTCGCACTGATGAATGCTTTCGATGGCATGATTCATAACAGTTCTTAGTATCTGTGTCTGTAGTGTCTTAATTTCTGCAAGAAGGTTATCCTTTAGTCATGGAATTGTTTGAGGCTTGTTAACGAACACTTTTTCTTTCAAATGACCCTCCAAAAGGAAGTCAGGGGATGAGATTTTGCGATCGCGGCGGCCAGTCATGGCCCGATATCGTTCGCCATTTACGGTCACAGCATCACCATTGTCGTTATCGATAAAAAACGATCCGATTATGTCTTGTGATATCACACCACATCAAACTGTGCATTTGAGAGGGTGTAATTCGCACTGATGTACTCTGGGATTTTCGGTGCTCCAAATACAGTTTTGTTTATTTACAAATCCATTAAGGCGGAAATGCTCTTTATCGGACATAATGAGATAAACTCGTTTTTTTCCCTTGCCAATTTTTGAAATCGGACGACATATTTTACCGTCGCCAATAATCCGCAGGTTTTAATTCCTGCACCATTTGAATCTTCTATGGTAAAATATATAAACCGTGTAAAATCTGCTGTAGTGAGGTACGAGAGATGTTAAGTGGAGTAGCTCGACTCCGAATCGACGTTTCTTTGTTCTTCTTCGATACTCTCTCTCACACGATCCACATTCACCTTCGTCCTAGCTGCTCGTGTTCTCCTGGTATGTGGAAAGTCAGTTACCGAACTTTTTTGCTGGAAACGATTCAATAAGCGACGAATCATTGATTCCGAAGTTGCAACTCTAACGTTAAAATTTTGGCGATATGGTAGCTGCGTTCTAACAATTGAATGCTGATTTCCAAAGTAAAAGTGAAGGATTTTGGTGTGTTGTAAAGTACTGAATTTTTACATTGTCAATTTTCCAAACTACTGGGTACGATTTCTGAAAAAAAGAAAATAGAAAATTGTTAATCAAAAAAGTTATCAAATGTCCAAACATCGTCTTGACTTATGGGCTACCCAGTATTATCTTTGTACAGATTCTAAATTAATTTGGATGATAAAACAAAACTATGTTGCTAGTCCCTCTAAAATTTTTTGGGAGTTAAATATGTGCCAATTTAATTCATCGTTCTTTTTTTTAATTCTGGAATATTTTAATGAATCTTGTTTGAATTAGCGTTTACCTGATTGTTATTAAAATTAATATCGGGTATTTATATAATGAAACAGATATGCAAAATACATATCCGTAACTGTAAACATGGACAAACAGCTAGCTAGATGTCACTGATTAAATTGGTGTCACCTGATAGAACGAAACTGGTTATGGCTTGGAGACGATTTTAGCGTAAATGCAGATACAGATACAGATCCGTTGTTTAACAGATCTGTATTAATTTGTATATACATTGCTTCACTAGTTCAACCGATGAGGCCTAGATGGTTGAAACATATGTATTGAACAGAAGTAAATACTAAAAATACGAAGTGTTTGTCCATGTTTACAGTTACGGATATGTATTTTGCATATCTGTTTCATTATATAACAACCGCGTAATACGTGCAAAACGTATTGATAAATATCCCTTTTTTGTATATTTACCGCCATCTGGCGCGTGTTAATGGACAGCACCAATATACGTATTTTTCCGCTTTTTCGTAATAGCCTTGCTATTCGAGCGGAAGGTCGCCTTTTCTGGCCTAGTCGCTTTCTTCCGTCAGATGTCACTGATTAAATTGGTGTCACCTGATAGAACGAAACTGGTTATGGCTTGGAGACGATTTTAGCGTAAATGTAGATACAGATACAGATCCGTTGTTTAACAGATCTGTATTAATTTGTATATACATTGCTTCACTAGTTCAACCGATGAGGCCTAAATGGCTGAAACATATGTATTGAACAGAAGTAAATGCTAAAAATACGAGGTGTTTGTCCATGTTTACAGTTACGGATATGTATTTTGCATATCTGTTTCATTATATAACAACCGCGTAATACGTGCAAAACGTATTGATAAATATCCCTTTTTTGTATATTTACCGCCATCTGGCGCGTGTTAATGGACAGCACCAATATACGTATTTTTCCGCTTTTTCGTAATAGCCTTGCTATTCGAGCGGAAGGTCGCCTTTTATGGCCTAGTCGCTTTCTTCCGTCAGATGTCACTGATTAAATTGGTGTCACCTGATAGAACGAAACTGGTTATGGCTTGGAGACGATTTTAGCGTAAATGTAGATACAGATACAGATCCGTTGTTTAACAGATCTGTATTAATTTGTATATACATTGCTTCACTAGTTCAACCGATGAGGCCTAAATGGCTGAAACATATGTATTGAACAGAAGTAAATGCTAAAAATACGAGGTGTTTGTCCATGTTTACAGTTACGGATATTATTTTGCATATCTGTTTCATTATATAACAACCGCGTAATACGTGCAAAACGTATTGATAAATATCCCTTTTTTGTATATTTACCGCCATCTGGCGCGTGTTAATGGACAGCACCAATATACGTATTTTTCCGCTTTTTCGTAATAGCCTTGCTATTCGAGCGGAAGGTCGCCTTTTCTGGCCTAGTCGCTTTCTTCCGTCAGATGTCACTGATTAAATTGGTGTCACCTGATAGAACGAAACTGATTATGGCTTGGAGACGTTTTTACCGTAAATGTAGATACAGATACAGATCCGTTGTTTAACAGATCTGTATTAATTTGTATATACATTGCTTCACTAGTTCAACCGATGAGGCCTAGATGGCCGAAACATATGTATTGAACAGAAGTAAATGCTAAAAATACGAGGTGTTTGTCCATATTTACAGTTACGGATATGTATTTTGCATATCTGTTTCATTATATAACAACCGCGTAATACGTGCAAAACGTATTGATAAGTATCCCTTTTTTGTATATCGGGTATTTAATTTTGTATTATTTACCATTATGGTTTTAATAATATGGTTATTTATACAATTATTTAAGCCAGCTGTATACACACAAGCACACATATTTGGACAATATAAAGCCACAAATAAAGTTGACAATGTTCATCGCTCTGCAGGGCTGGCAGCATAATCACATTAGAGGATCTGAATGTAAATACAAATTTTCGAACGGTCACACGAAGATATTATTGGATGGAAAGTTCGGAATCAAATTTCTGGAATATATATAAAGTTTTCGGGCTTCAAGTATTGTTGTCTTTCTCTTTTCTTTATATACACACCAACACATTTTATGGTTTTCGAAGGAGCTCCAGATACGTCTAAGCTCATGATTGATGTGTTATTTCCTATATCAATGCTTCTCGACCAGCGTGTGACAATATATTTGCTCTCTTGTTCTAGGTTTGGGGCTTTTTTGTTGTCTGGGAACCCGCTGTTGTTATTTATTAGACGTACTGAAAGGAGTCTTAGGAAGACAATCGAGAGTGATAGCAATGTACAGCTGAAAGTAATAGCAAATTCGACATCTACAATGACATATTGAGCAAATATTCGTTGCAATATAAACTTAAAAAACCTACACAATGTGTAGGCAAAATGTATTTGCAAAGATAGTCTTTGAAAATATTTTCGAAGCTCTAAAGTTTTATCGTTAACTAAATTTCTTATATAAATTATAAAATGTCTTGGGTTACGTATTATTTATTTTCTTCTAACAGTAATTATAAATGTTATCTATGTTGTGTTGATGTTCAAATGCTTATGTGCTTTAATTAACTTCCGTGGCTAATCATCTATGCTCAGAAATAAATTAGAATAAGATATTTTACGAAGGAGATTTGTATCTAATTTACTCAGCCATTAATATAATGACAAATAGTAATAATTTTTAAACTTTAAGTGGTCTCAACTTTTATAAGTATTCTGATCAGGTGATGTTAAAATTGAAATTTTTTTATAGTTTTAGTAGCGGTTTGAATAATGAAAAAATAGCGTTTCGAAAAGTGCAAGTTTTTGACTAAAAGAGAAAATTGCCCAATAATTATTCACAAACGAATTGATTGTTGTATATTTCGAGACTGCTCCAACACATTATCAAATAAAATTCTCGTCGAAATAATTTTATTGGGATCGGGAATTCACTGAAGACTACGCAGAATCTGATAGATCTGGCAAGACAAGAACACATGAAACGATAAAGAGGTTCAAGGTTTGGTGTTGACAGATCTTAAAGTTTTGGTTGTTGCAAGGGAAGTTCAGATAAAAGAGACAATAGTTTTGAAAATGTTACATATTAAGACTCAGGAATTAATAAAGCGTAAACGAGATGGATTCGCAGATTCCTCACAACTGAACAGAAATTTCTCAAGTGAGAAATTTGCTAGGGAAAACGTAATGTTCGACGAAAAATGGATGGCAAAGGTTTTCTAGCACAGCGAGGAGATTTTGTTGGTTAAATACGTGAAGTAGTGCAACAAGTAGTACAATTACCGATGATATTCATAAGCCGATCATTAAAATTTTGAAGCTAAGGGTTTTCTAAGTCTGCGCTGTGGCGCCTCGGGGCTTTATATAGAGTAGACATGGGCGTTGTGAGGCACTCCTGCAAACGCAGGCAGACATAGCGGTCTGGAATATGCTAGAATTAATATTTTTAAACGGCTCCGAAACTAATAGAACTTTCTAGAACATCTAGGTTACTTCGTTTCCGTAGCTTGTAGATCTTTCTTGAATGATATGGGAGATTCTGGAAGTACGTAAAACACTCCAGAAAAGTATATAACTTTCGTGAAGTTTATAGAACCTTCTAGTAGACCTATGTAGTATACTATCGGACATTGTCGACATTTTGCGAAAGTTCTAAATGGGTGGGGCGGCTAGTATAAATACGGAACTACTTCGGCGAACCGAAGAGCAAACGTCTGAGAAGAAAAGTAATTTAAAACGCCCGCTTTCAGAGTAGAGCCTGCTTAGTTTCAGTGTGTCTCTTTGTGTTTTCGTGACGTCGTAGAACAATGGAAAGATTTTTTATAGATTGGCCAGTCGAGAGTTTAAGTGAGAGTGATCAGCATCGACAAGTGGTGGGGTAGCAAAGAAACAGAAATATCTTAAATACAATGATAACTATTTGGCTATTTGAATGTTGGCTTCAATTCAGTAAAAGTAAACAATGAAAAGAGACGTGTGTGCTCTGTTTAAAAATTCTAGCACCCGAGTGTATGCTTCCAAGTAAGCTAATGCGATATTTCGAGATCAATCGCACTAATATGAAAAATTGAAAAATTGTAAAATCTCGCGAATTCTTTAGAAAGAAGTTGCAAGATTTGCAAAAGTAAAAAAGTGTATTCACTCAATATGCTTCAGTACCAAACAACGCACTGCTTTCATTTTATAAGTTTCAGACAGACTGGTACAGTGCAAAAACCCCACACCATCGCCAAAGAGCTCATTCTAGCATGGAATGTTACGCCTTTATTTCCCTTCTAAAGTTTTCCTAAAAGTTTTCATTATTTATTGACGAGTCTCGGTATCTTATTTTGCTTGCGTATCATTTAATACGTATGAGTGCTGATATCGCTATCTATGGTGAAATTGGTAACTACCATCCCTCTCTGCGAGCGTCTGCTAGTACGCGAAAGACAGAGACTAGCCGACAGACTTTTATAGTGTAAGGTTTTTTAAAAAGTTACAAAAGTACATCTTCGCAGCGAAAATTAAATCACGCTTCTTCGACTTATAGAATTTCACGTTTAATTACGGGTCAGGTCAAAAGTTAGTGAATAATTTAGAACAGCCAATTTTGTCGCTTGCGACTCAAGAATGTTAAAAAAAATATTTGGGTTTCTTTTCTGCTTGGCGTTCTACATCGATTTCGTTTTCGGAAAAAAATAATAAACTTTCCGCAAAAGATAACACGCAAACTACCGTTTCTTCAACCAGGGCAGTTCATGGTCATCTATTCAACCGAACAGTGATACACCGGAAGAAATTAATCATTAGACGAAAAGGAAGAGGATACAAATAAACTCGTATTGTTAAATTTTCTTTGTGTAACTGAAATCTCTTCTAATAATTGATATATATATATATATACATATATAAACTTCATGTGTATGAGAATTAATAATTATTAAATCTCATTTTACATGCGATTGTCGCTATAATTTGTTGCATATACACGTAGTATAGAAGTGAATATCATGTCTGTCTTCGGTAAGGTGCACTGATGATCTGTAAAAAACAGTGAAATATCGATATATGCACATTCCGCGCAGATAAGTTTTTCACAAAAATTTTTCATATACATATATATATATATATATATATATCTAAACACTTATATATATATATATATATATATATATATATATATATATATATATTGTAGTTGTACATGTGGTACAGTGCATCTTGGTTAAGAATTTTGTGTTTGTTATTTAAAAATTAGTTTATATATATATATATATATATATATACAATGTGTCCGGGAAACTGTGGGAAATCTCTCAGGATTCAGATAGAACATTAAAAAATAAGATGACAAGTTCCCATAATTTTTTATTATAATAAAATTTGTATAAATTGTTAATGTAAGAATAGAAAAGTGAGGCCATGAAATATGAATTTTAACAATTGACATGAGATGAAAAATAATAAATAACAGATTCTGAAAAAACGTCATTATTTAAAATTGGGTGACGGGTCTGGGCACCAAAATAACAAAAGTTAAGATGTTTAGACAAGTTAGGAGTATAACCTAGAAAGAACAACCGTGGCCGAAGCTGTGTTTTAGGTTATAGTTTATACATACATATTGCTGTGTATAGTGGGTTCAATACCGCGCCAACACTTGGTGGCGCCTGTGTGCAAAAATTTCCGTGGCGCCCATAAAAATTCAGTTTTCAAAAACATATTTGGTTTTGGTTTTGTTAAATAAAAACAAAACAAACAAACAAAAATTTATTAAGTATAGAGTAATCCAGTAAATACTTTGTATATATAACATAAAAAACTTAAAATATAATATAAAAGAAATAAATGTAAAATTAAAAAATCTCTGGTTAAAAAAAAATAAATACTCTTCGCAAGGTCTAACTATCAATAAAAATAAACAATACTTTTTTTGTATTCGGTATCTATCTAATACCTAATATCACAAAATAAAATTATAACTATTATATAATATAAGATATAAAAAAGTTCGAATACTATTAAAAATAAACAATACATTTCAGTAAGTAAAGTAATTTACAAAAAATCCACATTTCGTGCTTTCAAGTCAGTAAATTTTTTTATGATGTCGTGGATATCTATGTCATCGAGGACAGATGATTCTATTGAAATAATAGATAAATTCGATAACCGTTCTTGGCTCATTGACGATCTTAAATAATTTTTTATAAGTTTAAATTTTGAGAAAGATCTTTCTGCAGTTGCAACAGATACTGGGAAAGTTAGTAAAATTCGAAGAGCAACTGCTAGGTTTGGATATACTACGGTTAAATCATTAGAAAATATAAACTGTAAAATTATAAATGTATCACTTTTTAAATCTTTCAACATAGGCTGGATCTGTACAATTTCCTCGTATAAATCGTCTCCATCTATATCAAAATTATCATTAAACCTAAGTTTTTCTTGTAAATTTTTACATGAAAGTTTTAATTGGGATTTTTCAGAAGTTTCTTTTAAGTTATAGAAGAATTTAAAAGGATCAATATGGTTTTCTAATAAGGAAAATCTTTCATTTACTGAAACTAATGCCTGATCGAGAATGCAGTAAAAAAAATAATTTTGTAAAATATTTGAGGATCAGAAATTGGTTCATCTTTATCTTCGTAATCGAAGTGTTTAGGTTTTTGTCGCCGCCGTAACAGTGCGGCTGTTTGAAAATTAGGTTGCACATTCAACTTTTCTGCCGTTTCTTTTGCCGCGATAATAATTTCATTAAACTTGTCATCCGTTCGGAAGTCATGCAAGAATTGTTTCAATTCTTGTAAAGCTTCCAGAGCCAATTGCAAATTCATAGTTTCTGACTGCAAGATTTTACTAACAAAATTAACTTTCGTTAACACTTCATACCAAATGTGGACCGATCATATAAACATAAATGTCGATATTTTATCTCCTAAACACCTAGCCTGATATTTTGTTTCCTGATCAAATTTAGCTGAATTTGTTATATCGTATAATGCGTCATAAATTTCTGGTAAACTTTTATACAATGGTTTTATTGCATCTATTCTGCTCGACCATCGCGTATCAGATAAAGGTTTTAAAGTTAAATTCGAGAAGTGTTGTATAACGATATTCTAACGTTTAGTAGATAATGAAAAATATTTGTATAATTCTTGGACTAAATTAAAAAAACAACTGTTTCATGATTAATTTTTGCAGTATCATTAACTATTAAATTTAATGTGTGGGTAGCACAAGGCATATAAAAGGCTCGTGGATTAAGATCTAAAATAATTTTCTGCAAACCGCAATTTTTACCACGCATATTAGAACCGTTATCATAGCCCTGTCCCCGTACGTTATTTATATCTAAACCGATTTTTTTTAACTCTCCTAATATAAAAAAACTCAAACCAATGCCGGTTGTATCGAAAATAGGACAAAAAGCTAAGAAATGTTCACGTATTTCTAATTCTTTAGAACAGGTGTTCAAGTGGATAAAACGTATGCTAATACTTATTTGCTCCGTGTGTGCAATATCTGGTGTACAGTCCAATATAATTGAAAAATATTTATTCTGCTTGCATAAATGCAAAATTGAATTTTGGATTTGCTTTGCCAAAAGAGATACGATTTCATTTTGGATCTTATCACCAAGATAAGTTGGCATTATCCTAACTTGTGAACTAGTAGTGACACGTTTAATATGATCTGCCATTACGGGATCATATTTACTTATCATCTCTATACACTTCAAGAAATTTCCGTTGTGATTTTGAAATAATTTACTGTCTTGGCCACGAAAAGCTAAATTTTGCCTGCATAAAAATTGAATAACGTATACTATTACTTTAATTACGTTATACCATCGTTGTTTTTGAATTTCAAGGAGTTTTTGATGGGCGCTATCAAGTGTAGTTTTAGTTTTTAACGCTTTCCATAGTTCTGTCCATTTTTGATAATTACTAAAGTGAGACGAATTTTTTTCATGTCTACTTAGATACATTGCTAAATGTAACCAGTCATTGTATCCCCGACAAAATGTATTATTTTCTTGTATATCAAAAAGCTTACAACAAAAACAAAAAACAGCGTTTTTAGAAATCTAATAAAGTAACCAATTTCTATGATAAACTTCCCCATTTTTTAAACGTCTTTCATAATAACTAGAAGAAAATCGTCGCCCCGATGAATCACGAGGAAAATTGAACTGTATAATTGGTTTTGGGCCATTTTCAATTACGGTTTGTTTAAAAGAATCTTTGGCCAAAGACCTGGATCATCACAAGTTAAAGCGGAGGTTGTTACCTCGGTCGAGTCTTCATCAGTGTTTGTTTCACTAAAAGTTGGTAATTGTTGACATTCTTCTGCTGTAGTTGTAAGCTGCAGATCAGGCTGGTGTAACCTTTGGTTTTCTTCATTATTAATGGCAGTCAACTTTTCCAAAGGGCAAGAAGAAGGACTTGAATTTTATGCGGACGGAACGGGAAAAAACTGTGTTATTTTTGTCGTATTCTTATCACGCTCTTCTTCCCGTTTCCTCTTGTTTATTAAATTTTGATACCCCGATAGTTTTTTTTTCTTTCCTTCATGAGACATCTGAAAACCAATAATTTACATAAAAATAACTACTTTATCAGGATTTTATTAATTTCGTATCAAAAATGTCCCAATTCTTTATATATTATTATATTAGTCCTCGCGGGCTCGGGCCCACATTAAAAAAAAAGTGATTACCTCACCGTGGAGACTTCGTATATATTGTCTTTTTTATTTGCGAAAATTATCGAAATGGAGGATTGAATCCCCGCAGTCACTTATTTGATAAGAAAAAAAAATTATGACCTAAATGAAATATTTATTTTAATCGGAAGTTTTTCTTACTAAAAAGCAAATACATCTTGTCGGACAAATATATTGAGTTATTTTGGGGTGTCCGGCACCTCGAACATGGAAAAGTTACGATATCATCAAATTTAGATCCTCGCAACAAATTTTTCCAAAATCGTTTAATAAAAATATTTAAAATGAAGTGGTAAGCTTGTCCGACAAAATTTTATGGAAATTCTCGTTGTCGTAGACGCCCTAAAAAGGGTTTCGTTCATCAGGCTTTCAAAAGAATACGCCCCCGTATTGAGAATTTTCGCAAATAAAAAAGGTTGTCCGACTCGACATAAAGAACAGATATACGAACTCCCCATTTAGAAAAATAAAACAGAAATAATGGCATGCACTTATATGTAATGACTTACCTTGTGATTAATAAATTAGCAAATAAACATCACTTGCACCCTTGCACGTTGCACGGTATGACACGACGGTATTTCAAATGTGAAAAATCTGGATTGTAATTTTACTTATATAGAATTCCGAAACCCGACAAAATGTAACAGATCGCGAACGGGGTTGTCCACAAAACTTCAGCCAATGAGCCTGCAGGCAGCTATTAGGTGTGGGGCGTAATCTTCACAACTTCGCAATTCGCGATCTTGCTTGTCTGTACAGGATTTTTCTTGTTTATATGCAGATTATAATATAGGGCGTGCTAGTCCACATTCTCTTTATTGAATCTCTATTATTAATTTCATACATATAGTTAAGGGGTTAAGTAAGTGTGAAATTTACTAAATAAAGGTATTATTAATTGTAAATTGGAGATCTTAAAAATTCTATTTTTATTTGTTATGCCTAATACGGTTTAGGGTCGCCTTTAGGTGCTTATTGAATTTTGGCGTTTTTTGGCGCCCCTTTGCACCTGGCGCCTGTGTGCGCCGCACACATTGCACACGTGGACGGCGCCGCCCTGCCACAGTGGGTTTAAGTAGAAAGATAGTCCACTATTCACCACAATATGTCCGGTCTTGAACTCACCCAGCTTTCTTTTTAAATGAGACTCCTCTTCATCCAGGGTTTCCCGTAAAGGAACGTGGAAATAAATTAATAATAATACAAACAATTTCACGTACTCTTTTATTAAAAAAAATTTAAAAAAAATCTTTACTAAATGTAAAGACAGCTAATGCATCATTTATACAGAAGCACAGAGGAAAAATATTGTATGATAATTAACACGCATACAATGAAAACATCTAATGAAACGCGAGCAAAATTAATCCTAATAGATTGATTAGAAAACTTTCAATTTCATGGATTACTTTAACCCCAAATATAAAACGTAAACAAATACAAACTGTCAAACACGTAAATAACATTCACTCGTGCGCAATCTCACGAGCATAAAACTCCCACCAACCTTAAATTCAAAATGTTCTAGAACAACGTGACAATAAAAAAAAACTCCCTTATAAGAAATGACAGTTTTCTTCACCATCTATCTATTAAACTAAAATAGATATAAATTCATGAATCTAAATCATCAAAATTACAATTAAATTACAATGAAAAGCAATAAAATAAAATATTATGAAGAAATACTTACGCTAGCGTAAAATTTTCACACACACAAAAACATAGAGATATCGAGTGGATTAAATTATTAAACAAAATACGAGATACAAACACTCGTAATTAAATCGATAATGACTTTAAACCACATAGCACAATAAAACAAAAGAAACCCGAAGTTACAAAAATATAGAAGATAAAAAATAAGTTTTTATCTTCAGACTGAACTGACTCACTCGAGCACAAAAATATCTCTGCGGAAATATGCATAGCGCACGATCAACGTAAAAAATATCATTATACATCAAAATACGATCCAGGCTCCATAGACATCCGAGAACGCCCTAATCAAAAGTACACATACAAAATATACAGTCATGGTTATAAATGTACATAATTAAATGGTTAAATTTAAAATTTATCTTCGGGGAAAAAATCACTACAATATGTTTATATTGTCAAAATAATTGTAAACGTTAATTTTAGTCTGTCAGTGGTGAGCATTTTTTAAATATTTTCGATTTGTCAGTTGTGGGTACATAAATTGCTTACGAGACTTTGGCATACTGTGATTGCCAAATTTACCACTGCTGTAATTATTAATAAATTTATATTTTCTATTTAAAAACTCGTTATTTATTTATTTAGTTAATTTAATATTTGTACGAGAACCGACACCAATTAAATTTTCAACTTTCCTGAGCTAGTGCATCTTATTTATAAACTAATTAGATGTTGGATAATATACATATATCAATATATATATATATATATATATATATATATATATATATATATATATATATATATATATATATATTAAAAATAATAGACTTTTTATTGGTTTAGCGACCTTTTATTGAATTATGATGTTTTATTCTACGACGTTTCGACTTTTACTATTTTTCAGTCTTTTTCACAATATGAGAATTGTCATTCTCATATTCTCATTGTATTAATTCTTGTTTCTAGATACTTGAAAAAGACTGAAAAATAGTAAAAGTCGAAACGTCGTAGAATAAAACATCATAATTCAATAAAAGGTCGCTAAACCAATAAAAAGTCTATTATTTTTAATATTAAGACACGGCCAATAAAATAAATAAGAAAAATAAAATTCTTATAAACACTAAATATATATATATATATATATATATATATATATATATATATATATATTGCTATCATATTTTGTAATCAATTTAATTTCTTGAGCCTAACCTAAATATTAATTTTGTACTCAGTCAATCTTTTACTATTATAAGTTATTTATCATTTTTGGGCATATTAAGATATCTAATTAGTCTTGCTATTGCCAAATTATTAATCTATTATCTACTTGAAATTTAAAATCTAAATTTTTAAAACATATGCAGTTATCGATAAATTTTATAGATCGTTATCGTTTGCAGTCACGATATTTTTTGTGCCACCAGATGTACTGTTTTTTTTACAGGTACACGAGCGGGTGTTTGATAGACGCCTTTTTGTAAAATAATAATTATTGATTTTAAGACTTACATTATTAGTATTTTGAATAAGATATTTTTACTACCGCTTTATCGTTATACAATTTTTGTATGTTTGAATATATGGTACTGTAGAAAAAAAACGGGATTGAATCATTTAGTCTGCAATTGAAATGAATTTTCTATTTATTTTCATCAGTGTTTTTGTTTTACTTTCAAAATTTATTTACCGTACTGTTACACTTTATTTTTGCGATATTTAGTTGTGTTTTCTTTTGTATAGATATTTTTATAAGTTTGATGCCGTATTATACAGTCGGTACATATACAGTGTGATGTAATATATTTTTTTTCAAATTAATTTTTGGCAAATATTAATATTTACATTCAGTTTTTTTTTAATATTCAAATTTTTTTTGCTAGTGAATATACGAATTATTTGTTTCCAATTATTTTCTTTGCCTTTGGCACTTCCCTTAGAAATTTCTTTACAGATATTTGTGCAGCCTTTTGGTGTAGTACGTAGGTACATAGTAAGTTTATATCTACTGCGTGTTTGAGTAGTTGTATGCGCATGCGCCTAAGATCGCGCAATCTCTTTTCTCAGTGTTCAGACTGAGCTTCTGTAAGCAAAACTGAGTGGCGCTACCTTCCATCTTTTATTTTAGTCACCCACACCCGTCTCCACTGACTAAGGGCATACTTAATAAATAGAAGCTCCGATACATTGTGCGAGACAACTGCGGGTATTGTTTTGAATTTTGTCCATCGTCAAACGCCATTGCTGCGGCTGCATAACGGTAAGGTAGCAGGAATTTTGTCTGCCACTTGATGAGGCTACTGCCAGTAATAATTCACACTTTTCCACAAGAGGAAGGTCGTCAAAACTCCAGGTAGTTTGCCGAACCCGGCTTTTTGCCGAAACTAGCGTATTTTGGTGATGTATTTGATAAGCTGAATGCGTTTGAGTGGTATCTGCAAGGCAATAATATGCACATTTTGAAGCTTTTCGAGAAGGTTGCAGTGTTTAGGAAAAAGGCTGTTGTTGTGGATAATGAATGAATGAGAATGACGATCATAATTGTTTCCCTGAATTGTACAAATACGTGGCCTGTAGTAAAGTCATTGTTTCACAAGACTTGCTGTCTCTTTTTAAGGAACACTTCTCAAAGCTCGCTGACTGGTTGGCAAAGTACTTTGAAGCAAACAAAGTCGAGAAATTTGCATGAATCCAAGATCCTTTCCGTGTTCAAGCTCCACTAGAATTCACTTCTCAGGAAGAAGAGTATCTAGTGAGACTCTTGTGAGATCAGCCTGAAAACAAAATTTGCTTTTTCTGATTTAGTTGAGTTTTGGATATCAATCGAAATGAATATCCAACTCGGAGTTTAAAAGCTATAAAGATTTTCATTCCCTTTGCAACAACTTATTTAAACAAATGTCCAGAAATCTGGACAACGTTATTAATTTAGTTTCAATAAATAAGTTTTTCGATTAATTAAATAAATTTTATTTAAGGATTCTTTTATCGTTTGAAATTTATTCACTTCATTCAGAGGGACCAGGCATTCCCCGTTATTAATGTTTACGGCAGGGTTAAACACAATTTTATAACGTACTTTTACTTACTTCATCCTTCTTAGAAAATGTATTTTGAAGTATGAATTTCTCATCTAATTTATTGTTATTTATTCAGACCTTTCTCTATTTTGTATTGTTTCCACTTAAGGTATAGTCACCATATGTTTAGGCACATCAAGTAAGCCTTGTAATGTTTAAACCAAAAGCTTACCAGACGGACCCTTTACAAATTTTCATTACGGTTACATTTTCAAAGGTCTCTTGTATTAAACAATAGTATTTCGTAAACACTATTTATCTAAGGTCGAGACTGGGTAAAACCATGTATCTATCCTGTTTCGACCAATTGTAAGAAATAGGGTGGAGCCTTATGATTACATTTTTTTACCTGTCTAATATTTTTGAAAAGTTAAGTTTGCTAAGATTCATCAACGGAATAACACGTGCCATTCCAAGCAACTTCAAGCGTTACTGAAATTAGAAATATAACCAAGTTTTTGTAATCATATATTTTGCTGCGGCTTATGTAACTTTAGTTTTCTGCATTTAATAATAAAAGAGTGTTGTGCCTTCAACAAGTGTTTTTTATTCTACGAACCACTCAGCAAGAGAAGACCTTCTATTCGCAAGTTGAATCAACAACGATTCAACAGAAATTAGTTATTACGGATTTACAACCCAGCCACATACGCCCCAACAACGAGGCCGAATTTTCAGCTATGGTTGTAATAGCAAATATTGCTCAAAAATCGATGGAGAGCAGGAAGTAAGAGTGGCAGTGACAAGCCTTATTTTGAGTTTTGCAAAAATACGTAGCAATCAGTAAGCTCACCCGTCACATTAAATTACTTGTCGTTGAAGGCTTTCAGCATTTGCTTAATATTTTTTTGTATTTTCATATTTTAGTTTGATGGTTCGCGATTCAATTTTAATCAACTTTAGCTTCACATTGTGAGGTTTATCTTAAGAGTTGTTTTCATTTCTATGCTTGATTTATCAATGTAGACATATTTTGACAAGGACGCCGGGACAAAATACTAAACCTATAAGTGGACCGCGGACTGATGAAGTTCGGGAACCTCTGTCGAAATGCCTTGATTCTGTCTTTCAGTTTTTCTCGTTTTGCCACAATTCAAATTAAGTCTCCAAGCAGCCTTCGTATTGAACGATTTTATATAATATATAGTAGGCCTTTTCATCAATTGTAGGTAGTTGTAGATCAGAGAAAACTTTGAATAAAAACGTAAAAACGTAGGGATGATAATAGATTTTGCAAATGGGAGAAATTTTAGAAAACATCTATTGCTGCTAATAAAATAATATTGTAAAGCTAGATTGTAAGAGCCAAATTAAATTTTGTATTAACTTTCGCTTTAAACATTTAAACAATCAAGTTAACGTCCCTAGTTAACTTGATTTAAACTAACATTCAAGCGAACCACGACCTGTTAATGAAAAAGTTTTGGATTCCCCTTTATTTCATTCCTTCATTTTCACGTTTTGTTTTCCCTCGAAAATCTTTATCACAAGAATACAAATAAGTCGTATTCCGCCTACCTCAACAACTCAGCGTTAGGAGTCGAAATTTATGTACAGAATGAATTGCCAGGAGTCTGAAATTTACCACGACCTAATTACACAGGTTCGGGATTACTCTTAAGAAGTTAATGGCGGCGGTCCGCGTTAGGAACCTCAATGGATGTTAAATGGCGACCCCGTCGAGTTTAATTATCGAATATCTACCGAGCACCGGACAGTATAGCGTACAATAATGCATCTGGCGTTATTGTTTTCTTCACAGAACTTAATTGAAACGCGGCATTAAAGTTGACAGCTCAATTAGTATATTGACGCGGTTCCGGAATGTTTTACGAAGCTCGATAAAATTTTTGGAGGAGAATTTCGTGTAATTATTGTTATGGATTAATTGAAAAGTTCAAATGAACGATGGAAAATAGGTACATTTTCCATACTAATTTTATTTTTATTTTACTGAATGAAATCGCTGGATATTATATATCCCAAAACGAAGTTGGCATACTTAAGTAGCATTACTTGCATCAGAATAATTGAAACATACATGAATAGGTAAACCCCACCAGTTTTGTATAATACAAAGGTATTTTTAATATATAAAATATTATTAAAAATCTGGTGTGAAGAACACAAATGCAGGTTCACTATTAATATTTTCTGAACGTGTCCGAATATATCCTATCCCCAGAGACGTAGATACGTATTTCGCTTTTCTACAAGCTCATCGGTACGCCCCTGCTGGAGAAAGGATATTTCCAGACACATTCACAGAAAAGAACCACCTCGCTCTATCACCGTAATTATCCAGACCGAGCGCAGAAGTAAGGGCGTCGTTACTTCACATTAATTATGTGGACGGTATGCGAGGTACTTCGGCTGTCTGACAACAGGTAGCGCCGAATTTACTTCTGCGCTCGGTCTGGATAATTACGGTGATAGGGCGAGGTGGTTCTTTTCTGTGAATGTGTCTGGAAATATCCTTTCTCCAGCAGGGGCGTACCGATGAGCTTGTAGAAAAGCGAAATACGTATCTACGTCTCTGGGGATAGGATATATTCGGACACGTTCACAGAAAATATTAATAGTGAATCTGTATTTGTGTTCTTCACACCAGATTTTTAATAATATTTTATATTATTAAAAATACCTTTGTATTAGCATTACTTGCTTTTGTTTGTTCAAACATTAGTGTAAGTTAATTTAATAGTTCCAGCAAATATGTAACGGGTGATTATAAATTCTGCAACCTTATGTTACCATGTTTGATCTTTAAATTTGGACTTGTCCAGCAAATATTTGACAAAGTAAATTTTTATTTTCAAAATTTACTGTAGAGTAAAATAAATTTATAGTAATAGCCTATTTTGCAAAATAAAAATGATAATTGGAATTTTCCAAGGAATTGACCACCCAGAAGAACAAATTAATTCTTATAATACCAAGGGCTCACTGAAGACTGCATGAGTAATGTGAAAGCATTTTTCTATAAAAATTTTCTTACTTAAAATTTTGAAAAAAATTAACTATTCCTAACATCCTGTTTCCTAAGTATAGCTGAAGCATAATATTTGTAGCTGGCATAATTTTGCTAAAAAGTCAAGAAGTCACACGGGGGGATACACATGGGGATACCAGTAACCCCAGTTATAGAGCAACATATTTTATTATGTCTCTTCTAGTTCTTCAGTTGTTTTTATATTTCCCCATGTCCGAATCTTTATTGACGACAAAGTGTTTTGTGACGTACTCTGTACCTACTCGTACGGTGCTTCCCCGGCTTCTGTGCGATTAATAGTCGAAATTTATGTACTAGAATAACAGTGGTTTTTGCTTGAAATCCCTTATTTGTCTAAATCTCTCTGCTTGCTCGGTGGTTCCCCTATATCCAACTAAGTGTTGAGAACTGCGTTTATTCAATTCGTACGATTTTTGCTCATTCCTTCAGTGATCGTGAGTCGAAGAAGTTCGGTTCGCAACACTGATGAAGGTGCCAAAGATATTTTACGACAGTTTGAAGAATATGACAGTGTTGTGACGGTGACGAGGATGCTGTTGCTAATGTAGATGAAAGCGATGTAGAGGATTTTACTGAAGTACTGTGACTCCTAAACGACTCCTAAAAAGCGTCAGACGCAGAATCTACAATCAGTGATAATGGTGATCATCAACATAAATTTTACGTGTACCTAATTTCTAGTTTATATTTTCAAAATTATGATAGACACTAATTATATAATACTGAAAGTCGAAAAATAAACTTGAAAAATGGTAGAACCACAAACACAAAGAACGGGACGACGAACACTGCGAAATGTTATATATTAAGAGGAAGGACCTACAAGATATTCTAATCGACAAGTTAACACGATTTGCAGTAGTTTTCGACTATTTTTTAGAGATAATATTCTAAATCACGTCGTGCATTGGACTAATACAGAAGGTCAACTAAAACATGGAGATTTATGAAAAAATCAGGCGCCGAGGAGTTTTTACGTTTTGTGGGATTCCGGGATCAGTTTACAAATCTCTTAACGAAGGAATTACGCACTTGTGGAAAGTGGAAGATGAAAGATGGACGCCCTATATTCAACAAAACTATGAGCAAAAACAGGTTGACAACAACTTCCCAAAGACTGAATATTTCAAGTAGCTAGGAAAAGAATTAGCTACTTTTGGAATAAACTCAGGAAGAAGCTTCGACATCACAAGACCATCCGCAAGAAACTCCAAAATAAAAGACGTGGTATTGGTATTATAAATCTAAGTATGTAGTTCTTGATCGTTCCTTGTTAGAGTAATAAAGTTTATTATACATATTTAGGTAATGTGATTGTAAGAATGGATTTAAGATCAAACCCTTTGTTCACTATAACCCAAGGTAATAAAACAGCGGTCTAATGTATAAAACAATAAATTCGCAAATGTAAAAGGTATCGCTTTCTTAGAAACTAAAGAAATTTGTATAATTTGAATAGGATAATAAAATTATATTACACCGTGGCTGAAACTCGAAAATTAAGATTAAATATTTATAAAATTGGAAATGTTGTTTGAACCCTTTATCCTAGATTTGCTTATATTTAACAATAAAAAATGTTTGAAATTAAAATTACAAAACATTACAAAAGAATATTAAATGAATTTTCAATACAAAGGTATTTTTAATAATATAAAATATTATTAAAAATCTGGTGTGAAGAACACCAATATTAACCATAATATTTTATATTATTGAAAATACGTTTGTATTATACGAAACTGGTGGGGTTTACTACTTATGTATGTTTCAATTATTCTAATCTTCAATACCCCTCCTTAAATCGAGAAAACCACATCCGTACTGTACTCTCTTTTCTTACATTTACGTTTTCTCTTCAAATGGTTCTAGCGACTTTCGATCCATTAACTTCTCTCTTGAATGCAAACAACGGAGCAGGCCGAAAATGCTCAGTTTTTCTGCTTGCCATTCCATTTTCTTTTGTCAAAACTCACAAATTTAAAAATTATCCCAAATAACTTTTGGACAGTTTTTGATATATGTCTAAGCGATTTTCTTTAGGGCACTCTGATTCTAGAAACAAAAAACGCTACGAACTTATGTATCAACCTGGTACAAAGTATTTTTACATTACAAATTAATACAAATATGTATAAAACATATCTGTGTATGTACACATGGACATACATCACGTATGTACCAGTGGTCACTTCAACCACAAACGCATGCGTTTCGATCTATGGTCTTATTAATGCGTGTTTTCTTCCCTGCAATGGCGATTATTTGGATCGAAACGCTTGTGTTTGAGGTTGAAGTGATCACTGTTAAATACGTGGTGTACGTCCATGTATAGAGATGCAGATATGTTTTATACATATTTGTGTTAATGCGATGTGTTTACACACCGATATGCTGTTTTTTTGTATTTTTACATATACATATTCACTTTTTAATTTTGATTTTAAATCGATTATCACTTGTTAATTATTTTTAATATGTGCGAAAAGATAAGTATAAAAACTAATTTCGGTAAATCAATACTTTCTTTAGTGTCCAATTTCAAAACTAATTTCTGTCGTCATTCAATACACAACTAAACATGAATATTATATAATATATTATGTAATAATAAAAAAAGCTATTGCGAAAATACTCATTTTTCATCCATCTATGTGAAATATTTATTGCCTATTATTTTTCTAAAAAACGGCTTTTGTGCTAAATTTAAGATAATGTCTAAATCAATAAAATACATTTCGCAGAAATCCATGCTCTTAGAGTATAGAGAAATTTCTAGAAAAATGTAAAATCAGATTTTACCTCGTCTAAATTCACATACGCCAAAATGTTGCTTATTTAATGTTACCAGGAATCCTTAAAAATCTTATAATCATGAATTTTTAAGAAGATATTTTGAAGATGATCTGTTTCATGTATCCAGCCTGTTATGAAAAGTCAATCTTTTCTGATAGTAAAGTGAAAATATGTAAATACTTAAAGATTTCCGAGAAGGTCTTGTTAAAGATATTCTAAAAGACTTTTTATGATATGTCGCATTGTGTAGTAATTTTTCTGACTTATATGTAGAGTGGACCAATTCGGAGCGAAAGCAGAGGCGTATTTTGTATCCGCACCAGTGTCTCTATCTTTATGTCTTGCGCTATGCACGTGGCGTTGCAAATTTGATTTTGTTAAATGGTTTATATATATAATTGATTACAATAATACTTGTTCAAATGATAACAAAATAATACAAATGTTTTTAAACTTTGATACATAATATAAGACAAAATAGAAGATTCATCTTAAACAAAATAATATAAATAATGTTAATATACTACAATGATACACTATAAAGGAAATTTAAATATTTAAACCGTTACATATATTATAATGATTAGGCAACACATGTTACATAAATATTCTATAGGCTTATAATTTACTTTTATTTTTCTTAAAAAAAAAATTAAATAACTAAAATAAAATAAACAGAGGATTAGCTATAACAATTAATTCAAAAATAATTTATTACTATTCTTTCCACAAATTACTTTTTATGAGGGAGAGAAGGTAAATATAATAAAAATGTTAATAAACTTATTGAAAACACTAGTTTTAATTTGTTACATTTCTGTTATTGGGATTTCTTAGAATGTGGAAGTCTATTATATTTGTATTGTTTTCTTAATTTAGAGTGTCAAATCTATAATTAAATTTCAAAAGTATATGACTTTCTTACATTTACCAAAATTATAGAACTATGTAAATTTAGTTAATTTTGTATACTATTGTTAATGTTTGGTAATGTCAAAGGTTATGTGTGAAGGAAAATTTCAAGGATCAAAATTTTGGAATAAATGTCAAATATTTTGGAAAATTATGTATAACTAAAGCGACCAATGAGCTTAAAAAGAGAAAAAGCTGTTGGGTTGCCATAGTGAGTTATTGAAACAATTTGAGAGAAGAATTTTTGCACTTGAATGAATTGGATGTGTTTTTGGAAAAAACGAATTTTTTTAAAAAAATATATAAAAAAAACAAGTATAATTTATATTACCAAGATCTGAACTGTTTTATCTTATACTCCGCTATCAATTAATGAGCCACAAAAGAGTGAGAAGAATGAGCAGCTTTAGATAAATATTGGGAAACATTACAAGGCCTTATATTACCAGGATTGTGACCGTAAATTAGAAAAGCAGAACTTAGAAATTTAGAAATATATATAAACCATTTAACAAAATCAAATTTGCAATGCCACGTGCATAGCGCAAGACGTAAAGATAGAGACACTGGTGCCGATACAAAATACGCCTCTGCTTTCGCTTCGAATTGGTCCACTCTATTTATATGTCTTTAATATGGTTATTATCAATCGATACTTAAAGAAATTTATTTAATGGAAAATTGTTTTTTATATGAGCGAATAGTTTTGTGTTAATAGGATTACATTAATATTATTGGACACTTGTTTCTTGTTGCGGATAAAAGTAGGTATATGAATGATGCCATTCTTGATCAACTACAACATAAAAATAAATATATCGTGGACAAAAAATTCCGGACACCGAAGTAATGTCTTGTTAGTATAAGAAAAATATTTTTATTTCTTTTTTTTTTAACAAGACATGAAACATTATCTACAATGTAAGAATGAGAAATAAAAAAAGATACATTTTATTCAATAAGAAAAAGTCACGAAACAGTAAATTGTGCTTAATTAACAAATTCATTGGGTCTTATCGGCTAGGTTTTACACCTACGTTTTCGCAAAATTAAGCTCAAGTAGCAAGGGCATATTTAAGTGATTAATAGTGCATACTACGTTCACGAACACTAAATATGTTTGCCTCTATATGTCAACACAAAAAAATATATAAATTATATATTCATATGTCATAAGGAATTTAATTTACGTCATTTTCGTTGAGAAATTTTCGTTTTAGAACTGAACGTATTAATCATTTTTAATTTGTGGTTAGTAAGTTTTTTTTTATATTATTTATAATAGCGCGAACAAAAAGAATTCATTTTGAACTTTTATTGCCTAGTAAAAATTTTTAGTTTAATATTTTTTCATTAACCCTGCAGAACTCGCGCCTATAAGCATTTCGCACACGCTTAAGCCAGAATTGCTGTATTTTTAAAGAGGGATGAGATATAGGAACGAGGCCCTCTAGCTGAGTTTACGTATCACTTCTGTTTATAAATGCAACCTAAACACCAATTAGTCGTCTGTAGCAATTTCTAGGAAGAACTTTTCAATCACTTGCAGACTGCGTGAGCATTTCGCTCACGGCGCTAGTTCCGGCATTGGTGTTTTGTTTTGCCTGTTGACGTTTCTCTCACTACGCGAGTTATAGCATTGACTTGTTTTTCTAACCTTATTTATGTAAGTATTGCATTTATTAGTATTTAGTCGTGTACTAATTGTTTTATATTAGTGAAAATGACATATTTATATAACGATGTTATTTTTTTAGTATAATGGCAATGAGTAGAACTCAGAAAATTGTCGAATTAGCAAGACAACAATATGCAGAATTAAATCCACAACCAACATGGATGGCTACTCAACCAGCCCTTGACCAGCAATCAGAAAATTTATTTGATGATGGAGATCATTATGAAGTGGAGAGTTACAATGTCAGTGAACACAGTGACCATAATACAGACACAGAAGAATCAGATCATGATAACGAAAATGATGATATTATAGTTGACACAGAGCCTCAATTTGATGGAGAACATAATTATATTGGTAAAGATGGCACAACTCGCTGGTTGGCCCACTCGCCTTATCCTAACACTCGCACTCCGAGACATAATATTGTTAGTCACTTACCCGGTGTCACCTCCATTGCAAAAAATGCAAAATCTGTAAGAGAATGCTGAGAGTAATTATTTTCGCCTGATATGATTCGACATATTGTGAACTGTACAAATTTTTCTAGACAAGTTACGCCCAAATTATACGCGAGATAGGGATTGTCGTGCAACAAATGAGACAGAAATATATGCTCTCATTGGACTATTATATATGGCTGGGACAAAAAAGGCTCAATATTTGAACACTCGGGAACTCTGGTCGGACGATGCCACGGCTCCAGAATGCTTCAAGCTCACAATGTCTACAGAGAGATTTCACCTTTTATTACGCTCTCTTAGATTTGATAACGTAACTGACAGAGTGGAAAGAAAGAAATATGACAATTTAGCTCCAATTCGGCAAGTATTCGAGCAATTTGTAGAGAAATGCCTAAACAACTATCAAGTTGGTGAATACTGCACAGTCGATGAAATGCTGGAAAATTTTCGTGGCCGGAGCAAATTCAGGCAGTACATCGCGAATAAACCAGCAAAATATGGTTTGAAGATATGGGCCTTAGTAGATTATAGAATGTTTTATACATGCAACTTAGAAGTTTATGCAGGTAAACAGCCTGAAGGCCCATTTAAATTGGATAACTCGGCAAGCTCTGTAGTAAAACGAATAACGCAACCAATTTTGAACGCAAGCCGAAACGTTACGATGGATAACTATTTCACATCTATACCACTAGCCAAACACATGATTCAAATGAAAACAACTATTGTCGGAACGTTAAGTAAAAATAAAAAAGAGATACCGCCTTTGATGTTGAATACTATAATTAGACCACTAAATAGCAGCATATTTGCATTTTGCAAACCTATGGATTTAGTTTCATACAAACCGAAACCAAACAAAATTGTTTATATGTTATCTACATTTCATAGTGATGATAAAATCAATGAAGATTCTGGAGATGCTTCAAAACCGGAGATAATCACGTTTTATAATTTGACAAAAGGCGGAGTCGACGTTGTAGATGAGCTGAAGTCAACTTACTCTGTCTCTAGGTTCTGTTGTAGATGGCCTCTAAGATTATTTTTCTCAATTTTGGATATAGGCGGTATCAACTCTCAAATAATATATAAAAATAATACCGAAACTATTCAAGACCGCAGATTATATTTGAAAGAGTTGGCTCAAGAATTGATCAAACCACATTTGATAAATCGATCTTCAAAACAGAATTTGCCGGTGAGTTTACGTACCCGAATTCGAAAAATTTGTAACATGAAGGAATCAACAGTTGTGCGAGAGGTTGCCTCAGGTTTTTGTGCGTTTTGTCCTAGGCGAAAAAATCGAAAAAGCAAGAAACATTGCGAGAGGTGCAATAAAGTGATTTGTACAGAACATGCTAAATATGTCTGTCCCTCGTGTTCCAACGTCAATAGTTCCTGAGATCAGAGTGATTAGCATTTTAGAGAATACAGGATTTTTTGCAATTTATTTTCGATTACAATTTTATTATTTTTATTTTATTAGCAAATGTTAGAGATTTTTAACTTTTATAAGCAAATAACATGTTTAAAAGCAATAAATATTGATTTTGACTTAAAAAATACTAGTTTTATTTGCATCCTGACATTATATAAAAAAAATATGAAGCGTGAGAAAAATGGGCTCACGTTCCACAGAAAGGCGCGAGTTCTGCAGGGTTAAAATATTTTTTAAATTACCTCGCATATGCAAATTAGTTATACAATCTAAGCAAAGTTTTCTGTTCATTAAAAGTTTTCATTGAAAGCCATAACATTATGAGTAATATACTGAATAAAGCAGCCAACTTCGATATTTTAAAATTAATTTCATTTATTAGTGCATTTTAGCTGCATTTTTAAATAAAAATATCTGCTAGTCTCTTTTCTCTAGACGGGGCCATTTGGAGAATATGTAAAGTTCTGTTCTGTTCTAAATTTGTATGAATTGCATCATATTAATATAGAAAGTATGTGTTTTCAAAGTGTGAATTTATAGTAATTTTTTAAACCGATTCACTTTTTTTAAATAAATTTCATACACAGATGTCAATAAAATATAGATAGTGAAACTACTACATGATATAATTTACAGACAACAACAACAGATGGCATCAAATGTCAGATGTGTCAGATTTAACTTATGATTCCTTTTTTAATTTACTAAACTTCATTTTCAACAATAGATATTTTACTTTTAATAATAAATCATACACACAGATATTGGGTTCACGGCTCAGCCCGGTCCTTGCCTAGTAATGGATTTTTGCTTTGATAACATACTTAAAGTACTACCATTTAATGTTGTATTTATATATAAATATGTTGAGGACTTAATTTGCGCATTACCTGGTCCAGCAATATATAAAATTTTAGAAATATTTAATTCATTTTATCCTAATATTCAATTTACTATTGAACGCGAAAATGAGAGATTTGTGCATCTCCTAGACCGAAAGCCATTAGAAATAACAACCGTTTATATGATTGACTGGTATAGAAAACCCAGATAGAATGCTAAATTACCACTCTAATCACTCGAATAGCCAGAAAATAAATCTCATTGTTTGTAGAATAAGCCACCCTTCCTTCAAACAACGAAACCTCAATATACGAGATGTTTTTTAAGTAAGTACCGTTTTGAAATTAAAAAAAGAGTTTCAAAGATATCTCAATAATTTTATTTTTACATGAAAGCCTGTACCTTAATCTACTTTTCTACATAATTTCCTTCAATATTGAGGCACTTGTCATAACGTTGTACCAGTTTATGAATACCCTCCTCATAGAAGTCTGCCGCCTGACTTGTTAACCACTGCATCACAACTGTTTTGACTTCGTCATCGTCTTGAAGACGCTGGCCGCCCAGGTGATTCTTCAAGTGCAGGAACAGATGGTAGTCACTGGGCGCCAGATCAGGGCTATACGGAGGATGATCTACAGTTTCCCATTTAAAAGATGTGATGAGATCTTTGCTCTGATTAGCCACATGCGGAAGGGCATTGTCATGCAGCAAAACGATGCCCTTGCTTAAATTGCCTTGTCTTTAGTTCTGGATTGAACGGCGCAGATTTTTCAAGGTCTCACAATAAGCTGCTGCATTGATTGTCTCATTACGAGGTAGAAATTCCACAAAAAACTGTGCACATAATTTTCCGGGCAGAAATTGTTTGCTTAAACTTCACTTTTCCGGGTGAATCTGAATGCCGCCATTCCATGGACTGTTGCTTTGATTCAGGTGCGACGTAGGCCACCCATGTTTCATCGCCCGTAACAATTTAGCTTAAGAAATCATCACCGTCGTTGCGGTACCGCTCAAGGAAAGTCAATGCACTGACTAAACGTTTGGTTTTGTGCACATCCGTCAACATTTTCGGTACCCAACGTGAGCACAATTTTCGGTAATTCAAGCGCTCGCTCACAATGCCATACAAAACACTACGCGAAACATTAGGAAAGCCATCACACAAGGAGGACATCGTAAAGCGTCTGTTTTCTCTCACCTTATTGTCCACTTCCTGCACCAAACTTTCATTAGCTACCGAAGGACGCCCACTCCGTTGTTCATCATGCACATTTATGCGGCCATCTTTAAATGCTCTCACCCACTTTCTTACCATTCCATCACTCATAATGTTTTGTCCGTAAACTGCAAAAATCTCACGATGGATACCGATCGGTTTTAGGTCTTTAGCACTAAGAAATCTTATAACAGCCCGTACTTCACAGTCGGCGGGACTCACGATTATCGGAGGCATCTTAAACACTCAGTAAACAACGTAAAGAAGGTAGAATCAGACTGTAATGGCGTCAGTGCGTAGGCAAGAGATGTAGGTCCCCGGTGCGCATGCGCAGAACGTCGACCGCAGCGCTGCGGCCGCGGTGTGGAAAAACGGTACTTGCTTAAAAAACATGTCTCGTTATTAAGAAAAATATTCTCCAATAACGGTTATCCACGTAGTTTAATTATCAAACTCATTTTCACCACACCTTCTCCCTACAATCCAATCTTGAATAATACCATTGTTGAACAACCCAAAGTGTTCTAATATTACAAACTTCCATGTATTGTTGGTGTGTCGGAGAGACTCTCCCGTGTGCTCTCCACAGAGGAAATTAAATTAGGCTTCTACAATTACAACCCAGTACGAAAGTTTTTTAGTAAAACTAAAGATTTGACGCCTCTATCTTATAGTCCGGGGTAGTTTACTGCACTCCTTGCAATGTATGCAGTCAGGTGTACATAGGTCATACTTCCACCTGGCTAAAAACTAGACCCACTACACACAAGAGTGACATTCGGACTGGAAAGAGCAGATAAGGCACATATGATCAACAATGATCACACACCTAATTTTAATAGTGTTAAAGTCCTTCAGACAGCAAACAATTTAAAGTGTACAGAGTTTTTGGAAATGGTGGAGATCAATAACAACTCGAACTCGATGAATTTCAGATCTGATACAAACAACTTGAGTGTAATATATGTTTACTTGCTAACCATTCCACTTAACAAAAATTCAAAACACCAAACCACACAGAATATCAGCTCATCTATTGTCATTTAACACATTTGTTTTCCTCTCAATCTCTTGTTTCATCTAGTAACTGTATAATACGTTCTTAAAATGTAAATTTGTTGTGAGGCAGCACATTTCTAAGAATGAACACTTAACTTTCGCACACCAGGGTATACAACTGGTTAATCTTGACATGAGTGGTGATTCTTGAATTTTTATGTTACATGCCTGGATTTCAAAACAGGTATTTCCGGATATCACTTACAACTGTCAACCTCTAACATTTCATGTGTAGCCTTTTGACTGACAACATGTAATTGTCAGTGCGAAGATTCTTTGTTCGTCATAATTACACGTGTTTGTTCTTTTAAGTGTGATGTCCTTTATTTTAATTTATATATATATATAATATTTTCGTGACCTTGGTATGATATGGTAAACTTAATAAGTCGGCGATTAAAGGTCTGGTTTATGACTTCAAAGTATATATATTTAAAACAACCCTACATGTTTCGGCAATGATGCCTTTGTCGAGGATATAAAAAATATATTTTAATAAATAATATTTTTTATATCCTTGACAAAGGCATCATTGCCGAAACATGTAGGGTTGTTTTAAATATATATACTTTAAAGTAATAAACCAGACCTTTAATCGCCGACTTATTAAGTTTACTATATATATATATATATATATATATATATATATATATATATATATATATATATACATATCTTTTTAAATCCTATGATTAATCTAATCCTCGAACAGCATTTTTATGTTCCAAGCATTGTCTACGATTATGAAGTTATGCGTCCGAAGAACTTTTAATCCCCTCAGGATGAAATCTGTGCGAAACACACTCAACTTTCTTAAAAATTCTCTTCTAGATTCAGACGAACATTGCTTTCAAACTTCTCGGCTTATGTCAGGCTTATTTTGCTTCGAAACTAAAATGAATTCGAAGCAGCGACGTATGAAGAAAAGTAATAAATGCAAAGTGTTACTCACTCCATCCTAATTCAATTCAATCTAATTAGTTCCATTAATATTTAGCCATAAAAGTTATTATTTATTCGACAATAGTTGAAAGAAAGCAATTCTGAGTATAGCGGTCTTTAATTTAAGCTTTGGGGTAACAAAGCGGGAGAAACTTTCTTAAAAATTTTAATTTCAGTTTTTAATATACGTACAATACATGTACAATACTAAAAAAAAAAAAAATTTGCTTTAACGTATATTAAAATCTGAAGTAATAATATAATAAATGTATATAATATATTTTTTTTATATATATATATATATATATATATATATATATATATATATATATATATATACACAATTTTACTATTAATAAAAACATAATTTGGGTCAATGTATCAAATAAAATATTTTATTGCTACGAAACATTCAGACCTGATAAAACATTTACAGATTAGCCATACATAGTAAAATATGAAAATACACTTACACTAGCAATTAACAATTCCTTATATATATAACTATATATCACTTATATAACTTTGAAATTAATATACTGTCATTTATAATTCTTTGATGAAGGTAATATTTACCGAAACATGTAAGAGATTATTTTAAATATATACCTATTAAAGTAAAACAGACCCTAAATCGCTGAATCTACTAAATATATATATATATATATATATATATATATATATATATATATAATATTTTCGTGACCTTGGTATGATAAGGTAAACTTAATAAGTCGGCGATTAAAGGTCTGGTTTATGACTTCAAAGTATATATATTTAAAACAACCCTACACTTTCGTTTCATTGCCGAAACATGTAGGGTTGTTTTAAATATATATACTTTGAAGTAATAAACCAGACCTTTAATCGCCGACTTATTAAGTTTACCTTATATATATATATTATAATAAAAATATTAATTGAATATTTATTGAAGACACTAGCTTTAATTCGTTACATTTCTGTTATTTGGATTTCTTAGAAGGTTGGAAGTCTATTATATTTGTATTGTTTTCTTAATTTAGAGTGTCAAATCTATAATTAAATTTCAAAAGTATATAACTTTCTTACATTTACTAAAATTATAGAACTATGTAAATCTAGTTAATTTTATGTACTTCAAAGGTTATGTGTGAAGGAAAATTTAATTGTAAACCAATAAGTTCATAATATTAATTAAGAATCAAAATTATTGTATAAATGTCAAATATTTTGGAAAATTCTATATAACTAAAGCGACCAATGAACTTCAAAAACAGAAAAAGCTGTTGGGTTGCCATAGTGAGTTATTGAAACAATTTAAGAGAAGAATTTTTGCACTTAATTAATGGAATGTGTTTAGGATAAAACGAATTTCTTTTTAAAAATATAAAAACAAGTATAATTTATATTACATACCAAGATTTGAACTGTTTTCATTTTATACTCCGCTATCAATTAATGAGCCACAAAAGATGTGTACCAGCTTTAGATAAATATTGGGAAACATTACAAGGCCTTATATTACCAGGATTGTGACCGTACGTAAATTAGAAAAGCAGAATTTAGAAAAGTTTGTATACCTTTGGAATATTCGGGGGATCCTAACCTACGAGATCTGCCAGGATTGTGACCGTTGTTCCTGAAATTAAAATATACCAGCCGTACGTCAGGGAAGAAAGACTTAATTCCAGAGACTAGACGGATAATTGTGATAGAATATTGAGCTAAGTTTTTTTATTATTTGTATTTTTTTTAAAGTAAACAGATACAGTTACTTACCGAAGGTAGATAAAGAACCCTTTAATGACCATTTTGTTTAAAACATTGTAGGTAGGGAGGTTATATACAAATTCATTTATTCAGTAATTGATTTAACAGCATCTATTTGTTTATGTAGCCTAGTATTTGTCTCCTTTCCGTAGATTCAATTTTTAACCTATAAGAAATTCCACATAACCAATAAATTTTATAATTTAAATTTTCAATAAAAATAAATTGTTAATCTATTGTTGATTCCGAATGTTTTGTTAAATATATTACCTAATTAAATATTCACTTATAAAGATAAGAATTTCCTTTTAATAAACGGAATTTAAGAACCAAGACAAGTCGTTTGAATTCAATTAGTTTATCATATTAATACAGAGCTAACATACCTTTTAATTTCTTTGTCAGACTGAATCTTCACGACCCTGGAGATATTAGAGGACTCATGTTCGTTGCTTTTTTTTCCAAATTATATTAAATTTCAAACTTTCTTTAAGACCAAAACACTATTTGGTTGTACATGTT
The DNA here is from genome assembly GCA_935421215.2 of Melolontha melolontha. Lineage (NCBI taxonomy): Eukaryota > Metazoa > Arthropoda > Insecta > Coleoptera > Scarabaeidae > Melolontha > Melolontha melolontha. The sequence goes on from OW285243.1 coordinate 52,974,828, forward strand.
ATGATTATTGACAACAAACATTTATATTCATTGCACCTGCGCAGAAGTGTGTCAGAATGCGGGGGTAAAAATTAGAATTTTAAATTCATTTTCTGCTTTAAAGTTTAATATTTTGTCTTTAAAAACACCTTTTAGTAAACGTTTGACTTAAAGATTATTATAATATATATATATATATATATATATATATATATATATATATATATATATATATATATAGTAAACCTAATCAGTAGGCGATTAAAGGTCTGTATATTACTTCAAAATATATGTATTTAAAAAACTCTACATGTTTCGGCTGTGTACGCCTTTATCAAGAGAATACAAAATATGAATGACATTCATATTTTGTATTCTCTTGATAAAGGCGTACACAGCCGAAACATGTAGAGTTTTTTAAATACATATATTTTGAAGTAATATACAGACCTTTAATCGCCTACTGATTAGGTTTACCATATCATACCAAGGTCACGAAGTTATTATATATATATATATATACAATGTGTCCGGGAAAATGTGGGAAATCTCTCGGATTCAGATAGAACATTAAAAAATAAGATGATAAGTTCCCATAATTTTTTTCCTAGCGGCCCTCCCTTCGGAGATACGGCCTCCTAAAGGACGCCACTGGAAATCAATTTTTCTTGAATAACTTTTAAACTACTTATTATAATTTAATGAAAATTTAATATGATAAACAGTAGTAAGGACCTCTTAAAATACTGCCCTTAAATTTAAATTAGCTCGTTTAGTTTACCAGGGGCGGACTAGGTTGTACATTTTAATGCTTACATTTTTAACACCCTGTATGATAAGGAGTTAAAAAAACAAATTTGGATACCTTGAACATTAAGCTAAAGAAAAGGTACTCTTGTTCATTGTCGATAAAATGAACCGTTTTGCGAGGAAAAAAAAATAAAAGAATTAATGTTTTATTTCTATTAAAAAGAACCATGTTTTTTTATTTTTTTTTTGTCTGCAACAAAGTGTGATACAAAAGTCATTCCAGGAACAAAAAAGTTTTAGTTTAGGTTATTTAATACGACAAAATTACAAAGATTCTTAGAAATGCAGTTTTGTCCCAGAAAGGCATCTTAACAAAAATTATGTTTAGAAATGTACTCACTAAAGCTTGCAACGATTGAACCTAAATACGCTAATTAGAAATAATCAATTAAAAACTTCATAAGTGGGTTCAACATGGGCTCCGTGAACTCTGATACACTCGCGGGCACGACGAATAGAGGACTCCTCTGCCTATCCAACGGTTTGGATAGACGTTATTCAGGTGGTCGCGTACAGCAACGCTAAAATGAGGTGGGGCCCCATCATGCATAAAATACATGCTCTGGCGGGTTGCAAGTGGCAAATGGTCTATTGAATCCAGAAAAGCGTTCTGAAGGAACTGTAAATAAAGTTCACCATTCAATCGTGGCGGCAATACGCATGTTCCAATCAAAAAATTGCCAATTATTCCTGCCCAAACATTAATTGATTGGAACTGATGTTGATAATGATGAACGACAGTGGCATGAGGGTTTTCATCAGCCCATACATGCGAGTTATGTAAATTTACAATACCATTTTTGGTAAACCCTGTTTCATCGGTAAAAAGAATAGTGCTAATGAAGTTTGGGTTTGTTCGTTGCTGATCGAACAGCCAGTTTGCGAACTGGATTCTACGAGGAAAATCTTCAGGAAGTAGTAGATGCACTTTCTGCAGATGATAAGGGTAAAACAACTGTTCTTTAAGTACTTCATAAATTGTCGTTTTTGACGTATTAAGCTGCGCGGCTAAGCTTCGAGCTAAAATTTATTTTTGGTGTAGGGGCTAAAATATTAGGTCTGTTCGACCTTTGAAATTTTACATGATCTGAGTTTAAACCGGCGTGAGCCGTGCTTATTGAAGGAGTATCACCTACAGTATCCAAAATATTTTCCTCCAATTGCACCGTACGTACTGTTCTTCTCACACCAGCATCAGTACTTTTTTTCGCAAAACTTCCTAAAACATTAAAGAAAGTCAATAATGTTACCTTATTAACTGGAGTCGACCACCAGTCTCTCTTAGACGTTGGTCAAGTCGCTGAAATGCTTTCTGATTTGGAATATTGCGATTAGGATATCTTTCTTCATACAACCTTCTTGCTTCCAAAGCATTGCAAGATGCAAGACCGTACATAAGATGCATATCTGCATACTCACTAAATGTTTATCCCATTATCAAATTAAATTTACCAAGATATTCAAAATTCAATAAATTAATATCGAAGTAAAGGATCAACGTGTTAACAATATGAAAGATTACAAGATTTAAAATTTACACGTCAATGCAAGATATTTATTAATTCGTAGGTACCATAGTAGCATTTGTAAAAACAATGCGTTTCTTAGTACTGAAAACAGTTTTATTTCAGACTTTTGTATCACACTTTGTTGCAGACAAAAAAAAAAAAAAACATGGTTCTTTTTAATAGAAATAAAACATTAATTTTTTATTTTTTTTTCCTCGAAAACGGTTCATTTTATCGACAATGAACAAGAGTACCTTTTCTTTAGCTTAATGTTCAAGGTATCCAAATTTGTATTTTTTAACTCCTTATCATACAGGGTGTTAAAAATGTAAGCATTAAAATGTACAACCTAGTCCGCCCCTGGTAAACTTAACATGCTAATTTAAATTTAAGGGCAGTATTTTAAGAGGTCCTTACTACTGTTTATCATATTAGATTTTCATTAAATTATAATAATTAGTTTAAAAGTTATTCAAGAAAAATTGATTTCCAGTGGCATCCTTTAGGAGGCCGTATCTCCGTAGGGAGGGCCGCTAGGAAAAAAATTATGGGAACTTCTCATCTTATTTTTTAATGTTCTATCTGAATCCGAGAGATTTCCCACATTTTCCCAGACACATTGTATATATATATATATATATATATATATATATATATTGTATATTGTATTTATTCCTCTGAAACTGACAAAGCAGGAATTATTCAAACAACCTCTTATAATATATAGAGATGTCAATAAATGAATATCACGACAACTTAGTTTATTTCAAATTAATTTACATATTTTTTTAAATTTTGCTTTTTCTATATTTCATTGTCAATTTCATTCAATTCAATTCAAATTAAAAAGATATTTAATTTATTCACATTCAAACAGTGTTTCGATATTATTTAGCTACGCCCATTGTTTAAAATTTATTAACCCACAAAAGCGCAGTATTTACTAGGGATATCAGGCATAACCTAGAATTTAAAATTAACTTTTATTAATGCGTAAAATCATAAATTAATTTAATCGTGTAGTTAAAATTCCAAAAACATTTAAATTCCTTTTATATTAATTACTTTCTAATAAGGCTTGGGAACTAAAATAATTGAAAGAGAGAGTCACCCGACAATATCATATTAAAATATTTTTCTCCTATTTTAAATTTTAAAATCTGCGGAAATACTAGTGTTAACAAATATAAAAATATACAGAAAAGTTATATAAAGTGCCAAACTACAAACTGAAATAGTTTTTAAAAGAAGAAAATCGATTAACTACCTGAAAAACGCAATAGCATCTCTACGAAGGTCGTTGATAGCACCGACGCCGTTAAAATATTCAAACGGATCATACCTGTCAAGATCCCGTTAATCTTATCCGATCTTCGGACTATTGAACGAAGCCATAGAGAACTTCTAGAGCTTCTATTAACCATTTGTAACCTGAAATCCAGGATTTGCCGTCTATTGAATCCAATTTCCTTATTGCGCCGTTCAATATACGAATTACAGGTTTTTAATAAAACATTTATAGACGCCAATATTATTTTTCAGTTCACGCACATTTAATTTAAACAACTTGATTTTTGCTTACAATATAAATAGCTATAACAGCACTATAATTTAAATCTTAAGATCATTTATATTTAGTAGTACTACCATTTTCATCATTTTCGTCTCACTTATTGCATTATAATAACTAATTTTGATAAAACGCATTTAATTTCATACACATGTAATTTAACCATAAATATTAATTCAGCATTTCACCGTTATAGAAGTTGTTACGTATACAAATGCACTTTCCTGCATACGACCTATATTAGTGCAAGTTTTCTCTATTACTTCTCTTAAAACCCTCGTAGCTTTAACTTGTAAGTAAATTTCTACTAATGTCTTTTATTTTTGCTTTAAACTCCATATATCGAACAGTTTAGACCCTTCAACTACTATATTGTCAACCCATTACATTCATTCAATCCATCCTGAAAGCCTATGTTTTAAAGCATGCGGCCATCTTTTATATACCCTTTTCCGAAATGCTCACAAGATTTTCATTGAAAACTCGCTTAAAGTCTCACCGAATGTCAAACTGATTATGTAGGAATTTTTGCTATGAATTGTAGATCATCTAAACGCATTTTCTGTTGTGTAAATATTGCCTTTTAAATTTAATGCTAATCTAATTATAATTTCACCGCTTATTGCGCCATCTCCTTTACGATGTTCGCCTTCTGCGACAGGAATCTCACTTGCCGACTCCTATTTGAAATTTTCGTCTCTGGACATTAAATTGTTTTACGTGTTAGTTTTATTTGTCACATTATGCGATTTGAAATCATTCTCGAGATTTCGAAAACTAAATTCCCTTTCTTCTTGAACTTCCAAAATTACGATGACGTGTATCCGGCATCTTCATCAAAAACGTTACGGCCGCCATTAAGACTTAATCACCCTTAAGCGCTGTGTCGTGATTGTGGCACGATTGATTAAAAACCTGATCTTTGCGGTAAAGGTATGGAAATCTTCTTAATATTGTTACTATATCCCATTTTGAACTTACAGGATTCTTTAGAACGTTAAAATTTACGTGGATTTCTCTGTTATACGGAGAATTTAGTGGATTTCTTTTGTGAGGCGATAGGCGTTCCTCCGGAAATTTTAACCTGAGTATTTTGGGGCATATCTTTGGCTGTTCGAATTATTCCGACGCAGTACCGGAGTTCCCGTAAGCCGTCCGCATCCTGAGAATTAGGGGCACATAAATTTTGCGAGTCCCTTTTGGAATAATAGGAAGGACGCGGTTCATCCATATTGTTTTTCCCAATATGGCGTCGCTGTGAGGACTGCTGGGAAGAATTAAAGTATTGAGTTGCAATTGTGAGCGGTAATAATATTTGGAGGGGACGATTACAGTTTGTGAAACCCAGCTAAAGTAGGTGTTGCTTTAATTACTTGCTGTTCTAATTTTATAAGTTCAAACTAGTAACGTTTAACGATTAGTATTTCCTAAATTTAAATCTGAATCAAGCCGTAACTCTCTTTATAAGACACTCATTTGGTGTGATAGTTTATCCTGTTACACAGATCATTTAGGGGGGGTTCTTTTCCTAATTTCAAATTTGTTTAATTGTGACTTTCGAGTCTGTTTAAAGAATAAACCCGTTTATGATCACAAATATCCCCGGTTTCTGGAACAGGAACCTATTATTTGATCCAGAAGATCGACAGCTTCACTGTTTGACACCTGCTAAAATTTAGAGTCGTAATCGAGGCCGAATCCTTCAGATCGGACCTTTAATTGTTTGTTTCGATACCTTTCTATCGAAGAACTAATCTGTAAACTTTACGAAACTTATAGTGTTGTATACTGGTACAGAAACCTTTTGTAAGCTCCAGAAGACCGACAGCTTCACTGTTTGTCACCTGCTTAAATTTAGAGTCGTAATCAAGGCCCAAATCCTTCAGATCGGACCTTTGATTGTTTGTTTCGATACTTTTAATCTTAGATTTATTTGTAATCTTACTTTACATGTTTGATATAAATACTGTACAGAATTCAAAATTGCGTATACGGAATTGGTATTCTAGATTTATACTTTTGTTAATTAATTTCTTCAAACATTTAAATATATCTGAATTTTTCACACCTGTAATACAGGGGGTACTCCAAAAGTTTCTTTCCGGGTGATTTTATTTTCATGTTCGGTATTAATTCTTACTTTTATTATATTTGTAAACAAGGCTTAACCTTGGTTTTGAATTAAGGTAACCTACCGTTTCTTTGAGATTCTGCTATTCTAGAATCTTACGCGTTAACGTCATTGAGACTTCCTTTATCTCGATTGTTGAATCAAATTAACATCAACCTGGGGGATAATTTTGGGTTAACCCCTCTCGCCTCTCGATAAACTTATACGGGGGGGGAGAAATATAGTCTACGGACTCTTACAATTTTCCCAACTTTCATTTTGCTTTCATATTGTATTTTGATCAGGGCTTCACCTTTATTTTAAAAGTTATGTGTCAGGAGTAAACGACCGAGTCTAGCAACTATCTTGTAAGTGTTGGCATCGCCGTTTTGTTATATAGTTATTTCTACCGATTAGTGTATTCAATAAATTTGTTGTATTGTTGATTGTGTTTCGATCTTTTCCCTTCCCACTAGCTTTTGAGTTTAACAAAGTTTCTTGCTTTACAACGAGTGATAGGGGGCTGACCCTCTGTTGTAAGTTGGAGCTACCAGGTCCCGCCTGCTCCCGTTATAGCGTTATCTCTGCAGGTGGATAATAACGGTGGCGTCCATATTCCATCTTGCGGCCTTGAATCCGCGACGCTCTCCGAAACAAGAGAGTTAGCCGGCAGAGACCTTCCTGGGGACATAACATCAACAGGTAGGTTCAGACCAGAGAGGATCAGCGAGCGATCTCTCCTTATCACTCGCCACACTATTAATTTTACGCCGCGTTGGTGGCAAAGTATAGATATTTACCGTGTACAGAATTCTAGCTTAAATAAATATTATATATTTGTTGATTTAAAAATTTGTGTTTTATTGGAATATGTGATGCACAGTCTATGCCATTATTTTATTTAAATTTGATCTGATTAAATATAAGTGAGGGATATTCACGATGGTCCTGTAATAAAAGAGTCTCTATATTATTTCATATTTACTTTTACATGCTTTACCGACCGAACTATGCCATCTATAGTATTCCTGAGATTACACTTAAAATCAGCTGGCCGATCATTATTTTTATAATACATTTAACATTACAAACCACATTGTAACATTTGGCTTTACCCAAACCAGCGGCATTTTTTACAATACCACTATATCATTTAGACGCCCGAACGTGGAGGCGTAATATTACATTTAAAATATTAACAAAACTTTACTATATCAATATATATATATATATATATATATATATATATATATATATATATAACTATTTCATGACCTTTGTATGTTATGGTAAATTCAATTTGTTGGCGATTTAAGGTCTGGTTTTACTTCAAAATATATATTTTTAAAACAGTCCTACAAGTTTCGGCATTTCTCAAGGAATACAAAATATAAATGACAGTATATTAATGTCATACATTTGCAGTTGCTATGGATAAAATTATTCAAAGATACATTCTAATTGAATAATAATAAATCATGCCTTAGTATTCTAAAATAGATAGACAACAAAAACAGGGAAACACAAGACATGAGCCATTATTATGTATGCGCCAGTGGAGCGTCTTAAGATGCAAAGCTGTCGGCATTCGCCTTAAACGAGAAGGAAAACCACGGAAACCTACTCCGACAACCAGACAGGGATCAAAACACGGAACTGTCAGCATGATAAGCAAATGTATAGATATTTAAACCACTTAAGATATATAATTATACAACAGCAACATATATTATGATGATAAATTGCAGATCGTTACATAATTAAGTTATATAAATTTTTTATATCACTTCTGTTGTTAATTGAATCTTTTTCCTGTTTAATACTAATAATTTCTTTAATTTCCCATTTCATTGTGTGTTGTTCTTTATCAATTATCTGTGTGTCTTCAAAATCGAAATGGTGATCACGTTGCAGTTTGTGTGTAGATAAAGCAGTTATATCTGTTTTAGAGTATTTAGCTGCTCCTATTGCAAATCTGGTAATGGAACATTTGGAACAAAACGTTATCAATTCTTTAGACTTCCACCCCATTTTCTTCAAAAGATATGTTGATGATATCATAACATGTATTCCTACTAATAAAATAAACTATCTTTTAAATAAATTCAACAATTTTCACAACAAATTAAAATTCACTATTGAAGAAGAAATTAATAACAGTATTAATTTTCTTGATATTTCTTTAAGCTATGATAGACAGGGTACTATTTATACAAATTGGTATAATAAACTTACAGCTTCTTTTCGATATATGAATTACCACTCAAATGGTCCCACAGTATTCAATAAAATGATTATAAATAATTTGACTGATAGAGCAGTAAAACTATCACATACTCAATACAGAAAAGATAACATCAAGAAAATTAAAACAATCTTAACAGATAATAATTATCCACCACAACTTATAGACCAAACAATTAAAAAAAGAATACACCAAATATACAACACTGCAGACACCAATAACAATTTAAACAATGACACAACATATATCACGATTCCATATGATCCACAATTATCAGAAAAAATTAAATAGACCTTAAAAAAATATGATATGGCTACAACATAAAAACTTGGTAATACTAATAAACATTTATTTTCAAAACTTAAACCTAAAATAGAAAAAAATCCAGAAACACATGTCATCTATAAAATACCATGCCGCGATTGTGATAGTTACTACATAGGCCAAACTAAACAATATTTATACACAAGAATACAAGCTCGCAAATACTCTAAAACAGACAAAACTGCTTTATCTACAAGCAAACTACAACACGATCACCATTTCGATTTTGAAAACACACAAATAATTGATAAAGAACAACAAACAATGAAGAGGGAAATTAAAGAAATGATTAGTATTAAACAGGAAAAAAATTCTATTAACAACAGAAGTGATATAAAAAATTTAAGTAGTCTATCTATTTTGGAAAACTAAGGCATGATTTATTGTTATTCAATTGGAATGTATCTTTGAATAATTTTATCCATAGCAACTACAAGTGTATGACATTAATATACTGTCATTTATATTTTATATTCTTTGAAAAAGGCATCATTTACCGAAACATGTAGGATTGTTTTAAATATATACATTTTGAAGTAAAACCAGACCTTAAATCGCCAACAAATTGAATTTACCATATATACACACATATATATATATATATATATATATATATATATATATATATAGTGTTAATAAGAATTAAAATTTATTTCCTATTTATTTTATTGGCCGTGTCATAATATTAAAATATTATACTTTTTCTTGGTTTAGCGACCTTTAATGAATTTCAGTTTTTTACTACGACGTTTCGACTTTTTTATTATTAAGTCTTTTTCAAGTGATTAGAACTAAAAAATTAATACAAAGAAAGGTAAGAAATATATTTACATTTGTATGAATGAATTAAAATTAAAATTAAAAATAATAATTAAAGTAAGGAAAATTAAAGGATACACGAAATAAATTGGTGAGTTTGTATCCTTTAACTTTCCTTACTTTAATTATTATTTTTAATTCATTCATACAAATGTAAATATATTTCTTACCTCTCATTGTATTAATTTTTTAGTTCTAATCACTTGAGAAAGACTTAATAATAAAAAAGTCGAAACGTCGTACATAGTAAAAAACTGAAATTCATTAAAGGTCGCTAAACCAAGAAAAAGTCTATTATTTTAATATATATGTATATATATATATATATATATATATATATATATATATAATAACTTCGTGACCTTGGTATGATATGGTAAACCTAATCAGTAGGCGATTAAAGGTCTGTATATTACTTCAAAATATATGTATTTAAAAAACTCTACATGTTTCGGCTGTATACGCCTTTATCAAGAGAATACAAAATATGAATGACAGGGTATAAATGTCAAGTAATTAAGTTGCTATGGTTTAAATTATTCAAAGATACATTCTAGTAATAATAATAAATCATGCCTTAGTATTCCAAAAAATAGATAACAAGGTGTGAAAATATGTGTTGTTCGCTGCTAGCAATTTGTGTCTCCTTCTGGGTATGAACTTGTGTGTTGGTTGCTGCTGGCAGCTTGCGTCTCTCTATGGGTGTGTGGTTTTGTGTGAGAGCCCCGTACAGGGTGCGCTTTGCCTGTCTGCGCCTTGCCTCGTTGGGGCGGGGGTCAGACCGTCGAAGTACTGCACGGAATTGTAAAGAAGTTGTCGGGAAAGGGTTGGCGGCCCTACCCAACGGTTGGTTATCCGACCTCTCTAAATTCATGCGACCGATCACTAAACACACGCACGAACGCACCGACATACAAAACCCTACACTTACGCTCTCACACAAAACCACACACCCATAGAGAGACGCAAGCTGCTAGCAGCAACCAACACACAAGTTCATACCCAGAAGGAGACACAAATTGCTAGCAGCGAACAACACATATTTTCACACCTTGTTATCTATTTTTTGGAATACTAAGGCATGATTTATTATTATTACTAGAATGTATCTTTGAATAATTTAAACCATAGCAACTTAATTACTTGACATTTATATCCTGTCATTCATATTTTGTATTCTCTTGATAAAGGCGTATACAGCCGAAACATGTAGAGTTTTTTAAATACATATATTTTGAAGTAATATACAGACCTTTAATCGCCTACTGATTAGGTTTACTATATATATATATATATATATATATATATATATATATATATATATATATATATATATATATATATATGTGTGTGTGTAAGACAGGAATGAATAACTTAAATACTTGATGAATACAATTACAATTAAATGTAAAGAAATAACATTGAATGTATTCCATAATTTTTTTGACAACATGAAACGTCGTATTGCATTGTGCATTGCAGAATGGTAATAACCATTTTGAACACTTAATTATAAATTATAATAATTAAAATTTCTATAAATTAGTTATTTACCTTGATTGTTTGGTTAATATCCCATCTTTAAAGTTTTCTTATTAAATAAATTAATAATCTAATTGTACTTGTTATTCATTTCATCACCATCTCTCCCGATGATAAATTTAAACAGTGACAGGCAGATAATCTTCATACTATTTAATATATATTCGTATTTCAAGAATGCAGAACATCATAATTTATATGAGAAATTTATAGACAACTATATGTAATTCTTTTTGAAACATATTGCATTGAACAGGTGTCAGCATAATTTTTAAAGCTTCAACGTGTACAATTTTTGCTTAGTGATCATGTTAAATAATACATTATATTCCAATTTATTGATTAATAATTCATCTAGTGAATTAGATTTAATAGTTATCAATTTTGAAAACCTCTGGCAGAATCAAAAAAGGAAATTCGAGTATAAATCAGTGAGATAAGCGGCATAAAGCATCCGAGACTGTAAATTTTAGAACTAGAGATTACAAAATCGATAGAATTTTTAGAATTTGTTCGGTTTAAAAGAGAAGAAGTTTCGTCGTAACTAATGCTATGAAATTTAAGCGAAAAATAAAACTAAGCGGACTAGAACTGAGACGAAAGAAACCGATATTCTTCGGTAGCGTATTATTTGAAAATATTGAAATGTACTACAACAAATTAAAAGTTTCTAATTTAATGCTGTAAAACAGAATAAAATTATTAATCGTTAGAATCGTCTTATTCACAAAAACAACGGGAATTATTCTAATCTTAGTGTGCTGATTGTGCGTAAAGTTGCCACAGCTTGGCTGGCTGGCGGTAGTGAGATCGGCATCAACCAAATAAAGTAATTGCCATAAAGAACCCGCATCAACAACGATGTTCTACAGAAAATATATTCAAAGGCACCAGCGTACTTGTCTGAGAATATGTGCCGAAATTACTTAAGCAGAGGGAGCCCATATTTGCTGTATTCTGAGTTCGTTTATGTAAAAATTAATGTGTTCTATAATTATGGAAGATATATGAGTATTTGTTGGCAGCTACCTATTTTTTTATAATTAATTATTAATAAGTTTAAACCCGAAGAGTTAATACCCTTTGGAAAGCCGAGCGAAATTTAATAATAATTACAGGATACTGGGATAACACGCCTAAAGCTAGGTATGGCCCACTTATTATTACTACAGGGTTATCTCCAGGTGTTCATTTTGCAACAGCCTGTATGGAACTAAAAATTCAATCAATGTTCGAGACAGGTCCGGAAAAGTTTTGTAGTATTTTGCTTTTGGGAGACACTTACTAACTTCATTCCTTCTGAAGAGATTTTTTAAATTTTTTTCCTTCTCATAGTTCCTTTTCGAAAAAATACATGTTTTTGTAGTTTTGAAAGTCGATTTCCGCTATAGCCTCCAGATCGTGATTTCATTTTTTTATATATTCAATCGAATCAAAACATTGATCACAGAGCAGTCTTTTGATCGTATTCCCACGACTCAACACGGCGCTAAATCAAGAAAATTCAGCAAATGGTCTCGAACTAACGAAAATATGGTGCGTTATTGTGATGCAAAAACTAGGAATTATATTTCCATAATTCAGAGCTTCGCCCAAGTGACACATAACACTCAAATACTATTACTTGGTAACGATTTGAATGACTAAATAAAATTTATAGTGCACTACACCACGGGGATCAAAGAAAACTGTTAACATCCTTTTGATTTTTAATTTAAAATTTGATGGTTTTGACTTTTTCGGCTTCTCTTCACCTTTGGATGATATACACTGAATTGATCGGCTGTTTCAAGACAACAAGAATAGATCCATGTCTCATCGTCTGTAATGCGCATGCGTTTCATGACGGACTGGTTGTTAGAAGTTATTTACAGACCTTAACGCGTCGCGTCATTTCTTTAAAAAAAATGAGCAAATGAAATCCCAGTATTATTTGCAAGGTATATAATTGTCAATCAATGATTTTTGAGCATGACATTTTTGTTTTCTTGATTATGGTTTTTATCAATTGACGTTGAAGGTCATCCAGATCACTCTCCGTCTTTATCGTGTTTTGCACCCTACCTGAACATTTTGTACTCCTCAAATACTCTTATTCTTAACATGCTCTTGTCAAACATTTACAGCATATCGCGACAGAAATTTATCTCTGCAAATCCTTTGTCCGACACAATCGGACATTATGAAAATCGTAGAAAACTTTTTTTATGACCAAAAATAATAAATTTGTTAACTCCCTAACAAGAATGCAGATATTAAAGCCCCAACTTGGAAACACCACCGTACAAGAATTGTAACAAATAGTTTTCGTTTCGACTTGGTGGACTGCCTGTTTGTATTTCTCGTAATTGGTTAGAAAACGAAAAATTTATGGAGGCTATCCAAATACGCCAAACTCCATATATTTTATTTTTGATAAAATCGTTAGCACCATCATGAGTACATGAGTTCATTTTGTATTTGAATCTCTTCTAAAATTGCTCAATCTTCAACAGAAAAAAATCGGATTATCGACTTAACGAATATTCCTTTTTTACTCAAAGACCCCATGAGGAGAGGGAATAGGAATTGTCCAATAAAGGCGCTACCCAGAAAATACAGGAATTTGAATGTGGCACAGGTTGAGTTGTGACTGAGTTATTCTGCGACACTAAAATGTCTGGTGAAAGAGCAAAAAACGTGTATAAAATTCTGCTTCAAACTTGGTGCACGGCAGCGGAATGTTTATCCAAATAAATTTGTTAATTATAATGAAAAACAATCCTTATTTAAATGTGTATGTACAGTTGCGAGATTTAGTATCGTTACATCTAGAATAGGACGTAGTCCTTACAGCGCTAACTTGGTTGAGATGAAAGTTCCGACCTCTGTCTGCTAGCAGTATAATACATTGCAAGAATAATCTAAGTGTATTTTTCCTACAATTGAAATAAACATTAATAGAAATAATTTCCTATACGTATTTACTAAATATGAAAGTAAAAAATAGTATCCTAGTTTCGGTGTTTAAATAAGATATAAGTTTTAATTTTAAATATCCCATCTCTATTTAAAAAATGTTTTTAATGCAATAAGTAGAGAACGGACACGCTTACCACTCAGTGCATTACTGGCGAAAGGCTGTATTTCTAAAATATTTAATTTTATTTATATAATTGGTAGAGAACGGACGCAATTTCCATAAAACGCAATCGGCAATTGGAATTGTGTATAACGTCGCTGAGTACATCCCGGCGTAATTCAATGAAGTATTTGCTTGACTTACTCGGCCACCTGGGCTCGCAGCGATAACAATGGACAAGCCAGCTATTGTATTCGTAGAATATAGTGCTTTTTATAGAGTTTTCGTGAGCGTAGTTAGAAGCGGGGTTTTTATAATGTATTTTATTTATAAGTTTATATTTCGCAAGATAAATAAAGTGCTGTGAGTTAGTTTCTTGTTTTCGTAGTTCTAACTGTTATTTACATCGTAATTTTCGTGATAGATCCTGTTTAATATCGTTTGATTGAATCTACTTCTCCCATATTATTTCGACGTAAGTGTGCATTGAATTTCGTTCAGTTTCAATAACTTACGCACACATTTTTAGTTTTCATTTATTTAGATCTAGAGCATTGTTTAAGTTACTTTTTCAGACATGATATGGAAGAATGTCGAGAACGGCATTGTAAAACAATGGCGAGTTGGATTGACGGTCATACTGATTGTTTGTCCATTGTCAGTGATTCCGAAATTTATTACAAAATCCGTAAAATATCGTCAAAAATTCGTCACTTAGGATCGCAAACACATCTGAACTCTGTAAAACATTTATGTCGGCTAATATTCCATTAGAAATCCCACTTTAATCCCACTTTAAAAATATTTCTTCAAAAATATACTGGTCGAAATGTTCCTGATGAATCAACTTTACGCAAATATTATGTTTCTAGGTGCTATACGAGAACAGTAGAACACATTAGAAGCCATCTTTTAAATCAATACATATGGATAAGCGCCGACGAAACGGTGGATATGTTAGGACGCTGTGTGGTAAATGTTGTAGCTGGTGTATTACATCCAACTATTCCCTATAACTCATATGTAATAGCAACAAGTGTTATAAATAGAGTTGATGCGGAAACAGTTGCTGAAACCATTAAGGAGAATATTCAAAAATTGCTTCCACAAATGTTTCCATTATTTATCGCTTGATAAGGTTATCTAAATTCTGCCTGTTTCTGAAATTAATATCGCCTTCAAAATTGTACCAAAGACGAATCATTTTAACCCACAGATTCTCTATTGGATCCAATCATTCTATCAAATCCAATAATTCTATCTCTAGATACTCGTCGAACCACTTACGAACTACCGTAGAGGTATGGACAGGACTATTACCTTGTATAAACGATAAATGTCCGTGATTGGCAAATAGCAACTGAAAAATGTTTTCCTCTATATAGATTGCCAGTTAATCTAGGATGGATTCGAAGGAGATTTCCTGGATCGTGTGCAGACATCCAGCCCCTATATACAAATGATATCCTACTATGGGATTTGTCCTTAATCACATATCTGGTGTCAAATCTTGTATTTGGTTGGCGATGGACAAGTTTTATTAAATTTTAGTTAAAAGTAAACACATTTAATCAGAGAAACCAAAGTTTTCCAGTCTCTGTAAGGGTTTCTAACGGCGAATTTCATCCGTTGGCGGGCAAGGTGTTCTTAAAAATGTATTAGTCTTGCAGGTTTTTTGGTAGTTGGCCCTGTTTCTTTGAGCCTCTTTGCAACAGTAAATCTACTACACTGCCCATTAGTGAGTCAATAACTTTATCTTATTCAAAAAAGGGTGTTGTAAAGCGGTATAAATTAATGTTTTTTGTGCTTGTCCCGATTTCTGTCTCTGATGTGATCTTCCATTCTCTATCGATTTATCCAGCAGAATACAGTAACCTTCTGACATAGTACATATATTGGTTAGATGCTTAGAAATATTTCTTTATAAAAATTTCGCCTTTGTTTAAAGGAAAAATGTATGCACAGTTTATTATAAATTAAAAAAAAATAAATAAAAGTAATTGGTTTAATTGGTTAATAAGTATTATCGACCGTATTATAATTATAAATAATTAATTAATCGAGTAAGCGGTCTGTCAACTAAAAAACTCAATTACTTCAACCTCTATATTTCGTAGCCATTAGCTACTTCTTCAGGAGACTAAAAACATTGATAAAAATTAGCAGTAAACGTAATTAAACATGTTAAAATAGATTTTAAAATAGAAAAAATTATTCTATTTAGTTATGTTCACTGCCAATTTTTAACTCTGCTTTTAGTCTCCTAAAGAAGTAGTCAAATTCTAAGAGATGTATGCGTCTATTTGGTTAAGCTCCAACAAATATTAAAAATTGTAATTAAAGCTTATAAAAAACATATCAAAAGTCCCATTAATCGATCCACCAGTTTCAAAGGCATCGATAGAATATAATTTTGCGTACCAGTTCCTGTTTTGTAGTTAGAAAGCAAATTTTCCTTTTACGTGATACGCCTACCTGCTTACGATCCTTTCCAAGCTGGCCAACATTTTTGAAAAGCTCCTCACACACTCAAATTCTAGAAATCCATTATTTGAGTATTTTTAAATCTATTTATATAACATCAAAATTATTTTACAAATTTATTCAACCACAATCGTTTAGATATATTTTTTTATTTTGATCACATTGATTAATTATCTAGTATAAGTTAAAAAGAACAACTACAGTTCGCTTGAGTTATTTATTAAGACAATTCGCTAATTTTGTTTATGTGCACCGATTTCCAGATCACGTGACAACCGATTTTTGTAATTCTTGAAACAAACACGTGACCATTCCGAGATTAATTAATTTGTGATATTATTATAAACACTTACTTGACTCAACGTTTAATTAAATAATTTTATTCATTCCAAATCTCTCTTGTTTCTTTTATAGTATTAAATATCCAAGCATTTGTTGCAGTATTTTCATTCACTAGCATAAACCCATCAACATAAGTACCCGACTCACACTTATTCTAATTACTTATTGATAAGTTTTAAGCCTGAGCTAGTCGACGCCTAACAAACAGTTATATATACCAAAGCTAAGAAAGATAAGTACAACTTGAATTATATTTATTAATTAAGTAGGTATATGCCATTATTCAACGCGACATCTGTGAATAAATAGACTTGATAACACCTATTGGAAGAAGAGTGAACACGTTCATTTACTGGTATATTTAAATAACGGTGTTCAGAAACATGCGAAGTCAAGTGGGCTCTGAACAAAAAATCGTATATCTTTACTTAAGTATCTGATTTGTAATAATTATTAAATGTCAACTGTTGTCTGTCAAAAATCAATCTATCTAAGACATGACTTTATATTTTCAAGGACTACTTTGACTACATAATATCAGCATTATTCTCACAAATTTGACATTCATTGATATCTCTTATACAATTAATTATCAATTTAGAACCTCAACTGTATTGAGATACCTACCTATTTTACATCCTTTAACGTTGGTTTTGTTTCAACGGGGAAGCTGCATTTAATATATGTAGCATTACTTATATACCAATAATAATTATATTTTCGATATACATCCAATTACATGTCATTTCATTCTATTTCAATATGTATATTATTATTATAAGATTATTTTATTTATAGTTTTCTAATTAGTATTCAAATCGAAACAATCAAAATATACACATACAGGTAACTGGTATGTGTTCAAAAATATAATATATTAGATTAACAATTTTTGAATTCCATATGTATCTTCAACTGAGCGCTAATATTCACGAAAAATGAACAAAGGGTGATTTAATATTCTGATGGGGTGAGCATACATGTAGTGAATACAAAACACCCCTTAGTATGTACTTGTTAAGAAACCAGAGGTACATTATAATACATTGCGAAATGTAAAATGTATTAAACAGAAACATATTTATATTTCAATAAGTGCAACAACAATTTTCATTTTACAACTATCAAAGTCCTTCCTTTTTCTTCTCTTATAGTTTCTCATATTCTAAAGTAGTTCTTGCAGTAATATTTTCTGGAATACATCCAAGTTATGAAATTAAATTGATAGCTAAAATGTCATTCCCATTTTATCCCATGATTTAATTTTTTTTGTATTGCCAAAATAGTATAATTTCAAATCAAATCGAATTTTCGTCAAATATTTTCCATTAATTTGTGAATTAGCTCGGCAAAAATGTCCGTTAGCGTTCAAAATTTTGAGGATTGTCGCGCCAATAGACTTTGATATATCACATACACCATTTTGGAAAGGGTTGTTGTGAAAGAATTCGTTTGAGGTTCGAAAACTTGTTTTGGTTTTATTTTTCCTTTATTCTGTTTGCTTTCTTAACACATGTGATCAACTTTCTCAAGTCTAGCCTTTTTTATATAGCTTATAAATAATTTTTGGGCTAAACGCTCATTTCTGGACTGGAATCTATGGCGATATGGAATATTGAATGGCTAGATATTCAGTGTATTCTCGTTACAAATATTATCGCAAAATTAATTTAATGTAACTTACCGTGATAGCCGCTCATTTAACATTCATATCTTTTATTGATAATATCGTCCATAATACATTACACTATTTTGCCTTAGTTAACATTAAATTTTTAGAACTATGTTTTAACTTCAATAAATATTAGTTCTTTTAATCTATAATAAAGAGAAAAATATATTGTCTTTGAATTACACATAAAACACCATATGTTCCTTCAAATTTTGAAAACAATTTATATTATATTAAATTTACAAAATTGATATTTTCATCGTCAAAGTTAAACTTACTATAAATTAATTAATTTAAAAGAATCACATGTACATATACCTATGAAAAGTGGATACTTCTAAGTAACGCATAATTTTGGCTTCACCGAATTCGACAATAGAGTTTTCTTTATATAGCCATCTATTAAGAACTGTATTCTTCACAAAGACATGAAAATTTGGTAGACGACCTAACAAATTTATTGCATCCTGCTTATAAGTACCGTATGTGTTAAATATCATTAGACATAGAGAATGAACGTATGAGTATATACAATGTATACGGACACGAGAAAGCCAGCTAATGCCAGCGAAGACCGCGACGACTGACGATTGTCTCCGATACCGATTGACTGGAAATTTTGCATTCAGTCTAGCTGCGGCCGTTACAGTTTGAAAGCGTGCAATAAAATTAATGTATAATGGCTCTTTATACACCCCTGAACAGCTTCAGTTAGTAAAATGGTTTCATGCTGGCAAGTCTGCAATGGAGTGCATGAATTTGTTTGCGCTGACTTATGCAGACCGCTCTGTACCTTGCAGACAAACAATTTATAATATTATAAATAAATTTGAAACTTGTTTCTGTCTCAATAACTGTACAAAATGCAAACCAAGAGAGGTATCACCACAAAAAATTGAGGAAAGAGAACGGCGGAATGTATTAATTTGTAGTATTGTGGAAATTGATAACACGAGATCTACTAGAAGTGCTGCCGAGGAATTGGGTACAAGTAACACAACTATTTCACGTATTTGGAAACGTAATTGTTTAAAATGTTTCAAATATTCGAAAACTCAAGAAATATTTCCCGAGGACAATTTCTGGAGAAAGGAGTTTTGACAAGACGTTATGGAAAAGATACATCGAGGTTAAAAATATTCTCTTCACCGATGAATCAACTTTTCCATTACACGGAAAGCACAATCCCTCTGTTCTTCGATATTGGGCTTCGGAAAATCAACACTATGGGCCCCTATTTTATTGATGGTATATTAAATGCCGACAAGTATCTCGAATTACTGAAAAATCAAATACTTCCCGCCATTCAAAACATTGGAATAAATCAGAAAATCGTTTGGTTTCAACATGATGGCTGTCCAGCACATAATGAAGTGAGGGTAAAGGAATTTCTAGGAAATACTTTTCCTGACCATCTCATTACTGGAACAGGAAACATTAAATGGCCCCCGCGTTCTCCTGATCGATCTCCAAATAATTTCTTTTTGTGGGGATATCTAAAAAATATTGTTTGTACTCATGAAGTTGGTAGAGCAGAAAATCTAGTTGCCTTGAGAGAAAAAATAACTGAGGCTGCGAATTCATTAACTGCCGACATGTTAGCAAACATAAGAGCTAATTTCTACGACCGCCTAGGACAATGTCTTCCTGTACAAAGAAGAATTTTTGAACCTCTTGTATAATTTATTATAATTTTTAGAATCCTCTTTTATTTATTTTATTAGGATTATTCTTTAATTTTATTAGAATTACGCTTTTGTTTATGCGACGCACCGCAGCTTAAAAATTTCCTGCATCTACTGAAGGAAATAAGGCAATTCGTAAATGTTATTTTAGAACGCATTATACTAAAGACGGCAGACTATGTGCCCACACTGTCAAATTTAATAATACACGGTAGCGACATATATATATGTTTATATACTGAGAAGGATTGTTCGACGTTGAGAGATGTTATATTCGCATAGTTAAAGTGCTCTTTGTATCTGTACAATGGATCTTAAGTATTGGTAAAAAGTTGCCCTAATTTTGTAAACGTTGACGCATTATATGTTATAATTTATAATTTATAATGCGTCAACGTCGATGACAAATGTATTCTGAAATTACTTGAGTAGTGGGGGTGGACGTTTTTAAAAACGGCTTCTGCGCACCCCCTACTCGCGCCAACTTAATTGGCGCTTGCTATACTTATAATTTATAAGTATAGTGTCGATGGTCAAATGATTACTGCCAACTTGTATTTGCGAAACAATCGGCGACAATCGTTGCCGGCCGTCGCGGTCTTCACCGGCATTGGATTGGCTCTATATACATATTCATCGTATGTACTCATGTATTCTCTATGCCTAATGATATTTGACACATGCGGTATGTTACGTACGCTGGCGACACATTCTAATTATACAATCCAAAGATTATTTTCTCCGTAAATATGTAGAAAAATTAGTATTGTTGGTATCAGAATTTTAAGTTATATTAATATTTGTATGTAAATATTTATTAGGGACATAGTTCGTTTAATTTAACGACATATACAAAGAAATCTGATTGATACTCATACATATATAAATAGACGTATGCACATTTTAATTCTAACATAAATAAAGTGTCTGATATTCGTACCAACGAAGTTTACGCCTGGAACGCGTGTGTATATAAAGATTAAATACATAATTCTCTGTTAGTAAGCACTCATTATTTTAATCTTACATTTAAGTGAAATTAAAATTATGCATGTATAGCAAACGCCAATTAAGTTGGCGCGAGGAAGGGTAAGTTCGCGCAGGATTAGAAGTAATGGGGAGATTTGTATTTGGTTTTACATCAAATGTCAGATAATTCTAACATCTGAGCGTGTATCACTTTATGATCCCCTAGCAAAGACATTATGTTCCGTCAAACGTCAATGACAAATGTATTCTTACAATTACTTGAGTAGTGGGGGTGGACGTTTTTAAAAACGGCTTCTGCGCACCCCCTCCTCGCGCTAAAAAAGAATGATTTTTATTTTTGCAGTAAGATTCATATCAATAGTGCAAGATTAGAGTATAGATCGGTTAATATCTGAAGGCACTCAGAATGCGTGAGGTGTGGCTAAAATATGTCTATCTTTCGTTTCATGCTGCGTTCTCCTTTTTTGTCTTAAAATTACTATTCACGCAAGTGCCATCAGATGTTCACCGAACTATATCCTGGTGTTTCCTGGGCTATGGGCTAACGTAGGAAACTATCATTTCTGGAAGTATACAATCAATGCAAAACTAGCTGTGCCAACAGAAATTAGATCGTTAGTGTGTAGTTACATAGTTTGTTTCAGTTTGTATTCGCCTTATTTCATATTGCCAAGATAGTTTCTGAAAAAAGAAAGCGTTTGTTTATTCAAGATAATGTTAATGTTATTGCGGTTAATAAACAGTATAACTAAAGTGTTGGTAATACATTGAAAAATAAAAGTAAAAATAAAAAACTTTTGAAGAAGAATGAACCCCTGAAAGCATAAATAATCTGAAATTCTACTCAAAGAAATAGGAGAAATAGCTTTGAAGTCAGTTACTTGCAAACTTTGAGTTGCTTCCAATGATTAATTGCAAAAATTTTGTCATAGGTATAGAATTTCCTGTAAATCCTTGTCTAGTGAATATGACGGTCGTTCGGAAACTAATAATCGTTTGCGTATGCACGTCAATTTTTATGGCGGTGCGTATTTGATTCGTAGTTAACCACTTTTCGTTAATGTGGAAGATTTAATGCTGGAAGAGATAGTATCTATGATAAAGAATGACAGTGGTCCATCATTACGGATTATTTGTTGCTATCTGTCGACGAACTGGTTAAGCATGATCAGTGTTTGAGTTTGGATGACATTATTGAGAATTTTCCAAACATGTTCACTTGAAGTTTAGAAAAATTTGTACGAAGTGGGTTCATCGCATACTCATAGACAAACACGAACAGAAACGCATGGCATTTACTTCCAGCTTTTTAGAACGTTATTCAAATGAAGGAGACAACTTTTTTTCAAATAGCGACTCGAGTCGAAACTTGAGTTTCCCGAGGGGTTACAACTTTCCGTAATGGGATGTCGGCAGAATTCTATGACGCTAGTGTTTACAAACTCATTACAAAGTGCGATCAATGTTTAAATTGAAATGGAAACTGTAGAAAGGTAGCATACGGTAAGAAAATATAAAATAAAAAGTTTTATAAGAAAATTTTAATTAGTTACTGTTTTATTTGAAAACGATTATCACTTTCTGGACGTCCCTCGTGATATGCATGTTATATGCATGGCACACAGCCTTATGCAATCTGTTTGAATCAGTTGTACATTTTATATTTAGTGAAACAGTAGAAAATGAATTTAAATTGTAAGTAAAACATTGTAAGTGAAACATATAATTTAAAAATAAATTACCATATTTTTAATTATTGTTTTTACACCTAGTATTATAAATATGTTTCTGAAGAAGACAATAAATGTCAAAACATTAAAATAAATATTTTATTTGAAGAATTATTTATCAAAAAGCCGAATTCAAAGAAAAATAAACCGTTTTTCAAAAAGCCCGGGAGTTTTATACTGAAAATAAACGTAAAGCTAACCCTTTTGTGTTTCACTACAGCATCACTATTATATTAATTTATCAAGAATCTACAAGCTGTTCCTAATTATTAATATACGTTTAACATATACTAAACTAACAAACTACTAGCTGAAAAAACAGAATCGCAATATTTAGTCGAATAATTAAAAAATAACGAAACTAATATATGCAAGTGGCAGTTATAACACAATTTGAATCCTCTACCCTCCACGATTACGTAAGACCGAACAAAATATTTAATTCTTCGTGATTTAGCAAGAATATTGTCTGTATTTCCATGTGCTGCAAATACAGCTGTGAAATTCGTTTTATTTTCGTTTTATCTCATATTGTTTATTCTTGCTGAAAAAAAATCCAGCGTAGTATGCTGACTATTTGAATTAAAATTTTCGCAACGCGTTTCATCCACCTGCTTCAATTCTGATTTATTAATTAGCAATCCTATTTTCAGAGCATCGTTGTTCGAAATTGTTTTTCAGAAATACGCAAATTTAAGTTTATGAAATATTTAATTACTGTCAGGAGCGGAAAGAAAGTAAATAAGTAAGTTTTGTTTAAATTTTAAAGTAAATTTCAGATGGTTCTTATTTAATTATGTTGTAATTAAGAAATAATCAAATTTTGGAATCCGTGAATACCTCTTTATATTCTTATAAAGGTAAAGAGCTAGGAAAAATTTACATATTATAATTTATAAAATTACGTCGTATTAATAATTTTTCAAAATACTTTCTGACATACAATTCATTTTCCGTATACTTTCTTGACCGATAAAGCCACTTACTAAAAATATTCCCACTTTTTCTAGGGGATAGTAACGAAAGTTTCATCCTATGCAACTGCTAGCTCGTCATTATTGGCAAAATATAGATTTTTGGCTAATATTTTACTTATCGAAAAAATTAAAAATCGCAGAGTGTTATAGGGTGAATTATCTAATAATTTTTATTATTGCGTCATAGAAGTTCTATAAGCAGCAAAGTTGCCTTAATGGAAATTAGATAAAATTATTTGAAGTGGCCATAGATTCGGGTCCACTGCGACTAATTGTGACTCTCATGTCTCGTTATGGTGCATTTTCTAGTCCTATTTTAGTTGGACCAAACAGTTTCGATGGAGAATCTTCTTGACGTTTAGATTCTTTTTTTCTGGAGTTGCCACCCTCCTTTGCATGTGACTGGTGAAGTTGCGATCCACAACAGCTATTTTAGCCTGTATGCACTGTCCCTATTTTATAAGTTTTTACACTTTAGCAATAGAAATTTTAGATGCTTTAGCTGATCGGCTTTGTCCGTTGGTCATCAAATTCACTTCCTCGACGTTACCTATTGAGCCTCAAAACCTTATATATTTACTTCGGTATATGACTTGCTTGATTTACTTATAGGGGTTTCCCGCCTAACAGAATTAGAAGCTATTGCTTTGTATTTTAACCGTATTATCAGGAGCAATAAAAGTTCGTTAAATCAGAGCCTGCTTGACTGAATAAAGCTTTAATAGAAGGAGGTTTCCCGGAAGAACGCAACTGTCGGCATGTTGCCTTCCAATTGGATTCACAATTTTTTTACAAAATGCATTTGTATATAATTTTGCAGTTTTTCCAATGCATTTTTACATCCGTTCAAATTGTTCGCGTTAGCTTGTTTGCTTTATTTTCGAGTGCGTTAGCCACTCCTTCCACCAATGTAAAAAGTAAAGCCTATAACTCATCCTTCACACACTGAAACAAAGAAAAAATTGGTACCAGACGTGGACTGTACAGTGAATGATCCGTTATTTCAGTGAGAACAAAGCTTTACATATTTTCAAGTGTCTGTGTAAGATTGTGTTAATTACTTTCACATCGACCTTTAGGGTTACTTGAATGATTCTCACAGTAATACCCAATCCTCTTCAATCATGTCGCGAACAAGACCAATATTATCTTCAGTAACAGCTTAGGAACTTGGAACTAATTAAATACGTCTAAATTTATTGTACCATTGATTGTAACATAGAAACATGGCTTGTTACCAAATATCGGATTGATTTCCTTAAAATATTTCTTATTTCACAATTAAAATTCTAAAACGTTCATAATATTCAATGATTTCTGATGCAAATGATTACCTAAACTTAAACTTGTGACAAAATATTATGACCTGTTACGAAGCTCAAGAGAATGGGAGCGAGGCTCCTGATATACAAATATTGTATTCTAGGGAGGCAATTATATCGCCAAAGTTTTACACCGGTTTAGCCCTGTGGTAACTACAAAGATCGATTTACCTTCAAACTATTTCTTTTTCTAAGCTTTTAATCGATTTTAATTTTTTTCAAAATTTATTCGAGACATCTGTAGTTTGAACTGAATTGTGGTTATACATTTATTGAATTGAGTTTTTAAAATATTTCGTTAATTTACACATTGCATGTTTGTTTTTGTAAAGAAAATTGCAATAAATACTTTACTTTCAACATATTTACATGTTTATTTGTATATTTCACCTCAAAGCTATTTCAAAAGAAACTTCGTTCAAAAAACGCTCTGTAAATAAGATTTTAAGAAACGATTGCCTCCAACTTTATATTTAATGAAAGGATGAAATATTGAAACGGGTCTGTTCAAAGGAGTTGATATTGAAAAATATATTCTTAGATAAGTGTCGGGTTTTTTGGTACCGTGGGATTTTTATTTAATTTATGACAGTGGATTTTTTATTTTTTTAACAGTTGTTTTAAATCTTAAGGGATATGTACAATTTTAATACTATTGTTACTGTTCAGATTGTCACAGTTTGATGAATGGTTTGTAAAAAGAATAAATGAATAATGTTATTTTGTGGTATGGAAAGATTTCGCAAATGATTGTCTATGCCTCTAGCATAGCAACATATGAATAGCGAATGAAAAATTACTTCTATGGACTTATGTTATAGTACTAAACATTTGTTGTGTCTATCTTATTATGTTCAAGATTTAATGACTTAAATCTGTAGAAAAGCTTGTGTTAATTCAAAGTTGATATAAATGAAATTAGAAATGACAAAATATATCTGCGAATAAAGTTTATTACCTCAAGAAATACATAATGATATTATCGGTGAATAAGGTGATTAATAACTAATGAAAGACTGGTCTCGGGTCTCGCGAATTTGCAGCAATAGTAGAAGCACAGAAAACGTTGGCGTGATCTACTACATGGCACTCAATGATCAAAGGATTAAATAATTGCGTTACGAAGTGGTTCTTTAAAACTTATGTTCTTTGAGAGCCAAAAATTCTAGCAATTGATCAAAAACGTAAAAAGTCATGTATTCATAACCGTATTCGAAAATATTTTGAATCTATCAATTTGGTACAAAGTTAAAAGTACAAAGTATAGAAGGTCCACTGTCTTCACGTGAATTTTGGATAATTTCTAATATCAGGAGGGTTACGCCAACAATTTTTGGAAACCCTGAAGAGGTTCAGTTTGTAAACATTTACAATGTAGGGCAAAGTTATTGAGACAATGCACGAAAAAAGGAAGGAAAAATGAAGGTGAGGTTTGTTTCACTAGAACAACATTCCAATTCACATGATTACCATCTAGAGCGCTGGTTTCTAAATTTTTCATCAGTCTCCCTATTCTCCAGATGCGACCCCTGTGATAATTTTTTTGTTTTTAAGCTGAAAAAAACAGGTATTGGAACTTATTTTGTGACGACGAAGCTGTAATTGCACTAGGTAATGAATGGTAGGATAAGAAAATGTACAGTTACATAGGATGCCTCATGTATTTCCGTGCTTAAATACGGAGCAACGTGTCGAGGTGCAAGTTGAAGCTGTTGAATTTTGAAAACACACAAATAGTTTTAATAGCTGGAATGTGAAATGAAAATTGTGAAAATTTCAAAAACTGAGACTGGAGCGAGAACTAGATTTTTAACAAAAATTGAACGCCATTTGGATAATGATAATAGAGAATTTTTCTGTTCCATTCTAGTGAAAGAGTGAAAGTAACTCGTGTGAGCCAAATTTTCCTTGAAAATTATAAAACCCGGTCGTTTTGCAGAAACATTGATCGCAGAGGAAACTGTTATGCTTGATGATTTGGTACTGCCTAATCGTCCAGTAGTGTGACTGTATATATGCCTCGGGATCTCATATCAGTAATTTCAAAGACAATGTAAATTGTTTATTCAGCGAAAGCAACTATTACAAAAATTACCTTAGAAAATGTAGCCATAAAAAATTTCTAATAATCTCAATAACACAGAATGCACATCCATGTTCATCAATGCTTACAATGGTCTCAGGGAATATATTAAAATTAAATTAATTTGATTATTTTATATTTTCTGGCCTGATTTGTTTCGAGTCCTCGTATTTTGCTGTCATATATATATATATATATATATATACAGTGTGTTTCTGAATTTATACGAAAGATTTCAAAGGGTGATTCTTTAGCAAAAATTAAGGGGGGTCTTTCATATAACTTTTTGTTCAACACCCTCTTCCCTCCAAGTTACCGTCCTTTAAAATTTGGTAAACCAGATAACTTAATCGGCAGTGAATCTATTGAAAATGCTATATTACTTTATATTAATTTAATATTTGCTTTCATCGCTGAGTGAAAATCAAGTGTTTTTCGTACTTAATGGGGTTTCTTCTTATTATAGACCATTTATGGATAATTTGTTGAATATCCGATCTTACAGAAGGTTTAAAAGCGCAAATTAGCTACTAAAAATACAAGCATTTTTCATTAATTCAAATCTAAAAAGAAATAATTAGCAAATGATCCATCCTA